>JAFBJT010109724.1:9352-68720 GCA_016785325.1 Chascanopsetta lugubris
CCTCCTTTCTGTTTTTCATCATGATATGATCTCATTGTGAATAAATAAATAAATAAACAAATACTATACAAAGACTTTACAAAAACCCTTTGTTTCCCTGAGACTACCAGGCTGGGCCTAACTTCCTCCTCAGTCCCGACCGGGCTGCAGGCCCCTGCACATTGTAATCACATTAAGCTGTGTTTGATGTATTCTGTCAAGTTTAGTGGCGACCTCCCAGGAGGGGGCTCATACCGTAGAGATCCAGCATAGCTCCGGCACATATGCAATTAAAAGGTATGTTATCTCTGGGCCCAACTGTTATGGCTAAGCATTGGCCCGGGTCCAGCTAACGTTGATATAATCCCACCCAGGTCTGTTTCTCTGTGGACGAGGTCACGGGGTCACTAACTGCCTGCTTGTGTTCTATTCTACTGTGGTGAGACGAGGGGGCAGCCCCCCCCCCCCCCCCCCCCGCCCGCTGGCCCCGCCCCAAGAGGGTTTGACTCACAGGATCCAGATACAGCTGTTTACCCCCCTCTGTTGGGTTTTCAAATTGAAAAAAAACAAGGGGAATCTGCCATATCTCCATATTTGTGTTACTAAAACTACATAATGTTATTCAAAAGAGTAGAACAAGTTTAGGAGTGAACCCAAATCCTCCCTCTCTGCAGAAAAATAGGCATCACATATTGCAAATAGCTTCACTTGAATCATGCTTGTGCTTTTCATTTTAATCAGTTGCAGGAGGATTAGCCGACTATTTCTCTAAGTGCTGCTCTGAATGCATAATAAATGATTTCATTTTTACTACACTGAGGATTACAGGGCTCCACTGGTGAAATATAGTAGTGGTTTTATCAGGTGGTGATCAATCACAGACTCATTAGCGGTGGAAAAAAGTGGCCCGACTGCGGCGGTGAGCTAAGAGGAAGTTTGATCGGCCAAGTTTTGAAAGTAGTCGGAAAAACTTCTGCAAACGTTCACAGGCGGTTAAACAGCTGCTCAAGCAGGAGAGAGAGAGAGAGAGAGAGAGAGAGAGAGAGAGAGAAAGAGAGAGAGAGAAACATCCGAAGGTACTGGGAGGGTTTGAAATTCTTTCCTACATCTCCCACTGCATAACAAGTGTGCTGTGTTAGAAACATGCACATCGACAAGCAGCAGAAACACGGATCTCCACAGAACAACAGCAGCAGCAGCAGCAGCTGGTAACCTCACATCAGTCCCAGGTCTCCGTGTGACCTCAGTTGTTGAGGGGTCGATCAATTAGGCAGAGTGGCGGCTCAGTAACGCCTGTGGAATTTTTTCCTTTTTAAATGTAGCCCACAACAATTTCGTCCTATAGGCAAACCCCCCCCCCCCCCAAAATGCTTAAAGTAGTCTGCCAGGTCAACAGGTGGCGATAGAGACAACTATCAGTGATCCTTCAAGTACCAGAAAAAACATCATGAGCATGTTGAGTCTGCTCATTGGCCCCTTCAGTGCCGTAGGTTCAGCCCATTCTAGTTAGTGTTTACTTATATCAATCCTATAGATCGGGGGTGTCAAACATAAAGCCCATGGGCCAAAACCAGTCCGCCTGACGGTCGGAAATGGCCCGCATTTTTGCAAAGTGTTGAAATGACAAAAAAGAATGTTTATTGAATGTGAACTATTCAGAGTGTACATATATTTTCACTGAAACAAATGGAAAAGTATGGAGTTGTTACTATCTATAGGTTATTCTGCTATAATTGTACCGGTCTGGCCCCCTTGCGATCAAATTGTGGGCCGTATTTGGCCCCTGAACTAAAATAAGTTTGACACCCCTGCCATAAATAGACTTATTACATTCTCGTTGGCTTTATTCATAATAGCACCAAGTCATCCCACCGTGCTCACCAAAAGGTCAAGACCTTAGAATTACAAAGTGAACCCAACAGATTTCACACCTTGCAAGCGTTAGCCACTGTAGAGGGTGAGAATTCCCTCATTAACTGAGGGAAACCTCCGTCAGCCGTCTGCCTCCACTGGTCATTTGATGCGAACAAATCCAATAGTAAGTAAATAAAAACAAATGATCACCATTGCTAACCCATGAAAGAACCTGCTTGTCCGCAGCTACGTTACAAAGCGATGGCTAAAAGAAGGGGACGGGCGGCTCTCTCTTTAGCTGATGCAGGATCCAGTCGGTCGAGTTTAGACCTGCCTCTGCCGAGGCTGCAACCCTGGATTTAGACTCAGCCTGAAACTGCAGATTTGCAAAGCTTGCAGTGACTTATGATGTTATTTGGATGCGGGCAAGAGGCCCGGACTCTGAGGAGCGAGGTTTCTCTCCTGCATTATTATGGACGGGGAAAAATGTTGCCCGCTGCAAACAGCTGTTGACTCAACCACAGCGAGCGCTAAACCACAGTGTACACATACATATATATATATATATATTGTGTTCTGTCTGAAGCCTTGCAGACCTCACTGTGTGCACAGTGGGCGGTGCATGCATGTCTGAGGGTCTGGAGAAAAGAAAGATGAGGGGAGGGGGGGGGTGGTTTGAGGTGTAATTGCTGACCACAGGCCTCGGCGGCTGCGAGGACCGTGGACGAGGTCCCTGCTCTGCCTCGGAAAGGTCACGGAGAATAAAACACCAACAACAACAACAACAAGAAGGAGGAGGAGGAGGAGGAGAGTTTTGGGGAAGAACGAATCTTGCATATGTAATGAAATCCCATCAGGCGTCTTGTGTCGGTATTATGCACATATCTGCCTATATTTAATAATAATTTCACGAGGCCCATTCCCTCCAACGTAAATCCCCCTTTGAATCAGCAGCTTCCATCGCTGATGGTCTTGAAAAATCTCACGAGCCATATCTGCTCTGCTCGGCGCGGAGAGAGCAGATGCTGTAATTGAGCGCAGACTTGATTTTCTTGCGCAGTCAAATGAGCTGGAGATGACCGAGCGGTGAACTGCAGGAGGTTTAATTCCCTGTGTTTACATCTCTGGCAGAGCCTTTGTTTTGTTTGATTCACTATGCTAATATAGACTCCTCTCAGATCACACACTGAGCCCTGACACGCTGCACACAAACTGATGCACCGTATCTACAACCACACCACCACCACCACCCCCTCCCGCAACAACCCCCCCGACAAACTTGCTCCAGGTGGCAGAATGAAAGGAAGAATGAGATTGAATTATACGTGTGTTATGTTAGGTACTGGCTTTTGGCCCTGTTTTAATTGACAGCGCTAAAAATTGTTTTTAATGACGCATTTAATTAAAAAACGGAGATTAAATAACGATGCCTCGGCTGTATTATTTTTCTGCGTTTCTCGTTTGACATTCTCCTGCATGAAATCCAGTCCTCTGCCAACACACGCACACACACACACACACACACACACACACACACCTCCACACACACACACATACACACACACACACACACACACACAGTAATAGTAAGTCCGAAAATAAGAACGATTGCTTGAATATTCAGGTAAAAAAATAGCAACTTATGACTTTATGATGCATATTTCTGTACATTCTAATAAATAAACATGAGAGTTCAGTTGTCACTGTAAAGAAGCAGCAGCATGACGACAACATTACAAACACATGATGACAAATGATGGCAGATATAGAAGAGCAGGAGTGATCCCAATTAGGGCTTAAAATATCTATCAAGTTGTTGATGCAAAAGCACTGAAAGAATATGCAAAGGTGCAGAGCGTAGGATCTGGTGACATCACACCGTCTTCTTCGCACGATGGACGACCTATGGTAGTCTTCAATTATCATTAAAAACTGTAAAGGTGATTAGTAAAAGTAAAAACATGGTGGTGCATCATGGCAGCCTACATACAGAGGACCAGTTCTTGGTGTAAATATTAAAGGCTTTCTTGAAATACATACATTCATATTCCAGTCTGAATAGAAATATGCTCATCAAAATCCTGCACACTGGACCTTTAAGTGATCACCTAGTCACTTCTCTGATCCGAGATGCAAATCTGCCTCTGCATCGACATCTTTAACCCAATAGAGTTGATGCACACACAACCACGATAAACATCAACAGCCTCCCCCTGCATGTGACTCACTCTCTCAGATCTCGTGTTTATATTTCACTTTTTGTCCCCCGCTATCTGATCCCAGCTCTGCCGCTCGTTCGTGCATCCACTGATTTGTTTGCGTTGCAGATGGAACCGTTTTGTCGAACACGACGGTCGACCTTTTATTTTTTTTGATTTATCCGAAAATTACGAGTTCACATTTCTCTTTTGCCGACAAATGTAGCAGAACTTATAATGGAGCGATCGGTATCACCGGGGCGATTCTGGACACAGTTAAAGGTTCATGGATCTATTGGTTTGGCCTTCCATGCAACCTCCCCCCTCCACCCCTCCCCTTCAGTGATCCAGAGAAAGTTCATCCTGTTGTTACTGGCAGGATCACTTGGAACTGAATATGAAACGCAGCAGGACAAATAGGTCTCCTCTGTTGCTTTTACTCATGCACAACTCTCCGATGCAGTTAAAGCATGTCTCGCCTCACATGTTATGGCAAACAGCGCGGTGGGAAAAACACTCAATGGACACAGTGTCTTGGAAAATCGAATATGAAAATATTTAACATGAATCTGCACAGCTCCGGTGGTTTAAGACTCGCCAAAACAAATTGTGGTGTGCCCCTCGTGTTTCCACAAGGGGGCACACATGAAACAACAGGCGGTTGTTCTCAAAGAAGGACTTAGCTGACCTCTAGGTCACTGAGAGCCAAGCAGACTTTCCACCAGTGAACGTCCTTCATCTTCTTCAGAAGCATTTCATTTTCCTCAGTAATGTTGATTTTTCTTGTCCAGTAAAAATCAAGAGTTTCTAAATCTATGTGGAAAATGTAGTTAGTTGTATGCAAAGGTTATTCTGCTATTAGATACTGATCCGATCAAATTCATTTTGGGGGCTGGGACTGAGAATGAAGAACAGATCATCCAATTGCCACATGGTCCTAGGTTTGATGCCCTGTTCCTCTGTCTGATGAACTGCAACGTCAGCAATTTTTTATACTATCCAGAAATTGATCCGAAATAATAATAATAACAATAATAAGAACAACAACAACAACAACAACAACAACAACAACAACAACAACAACAACAATGGTTATGATAATATGGGATTTGTTATCTAAATTAACTGTAATTTATGAAATATTGCTATTTGAGAGTTTGGTTTATCCCATTAACATGCAGTGGGGTAAAGGTATAGTACGCAGAACTTGTGGGTCAGGGCTTGTTGAGAAAAGCAGTCAAAGTTGGCTCCTCCTCTCCTTCCCCACAACACGAGGAACTTGGTAATGTGTACACTTATACACTGCAAGCTACGAAGGAACTTTACATTTGTTGCAGAAATTCTGACTGCAAAACCATGATGAATAATAAAACACGGACAGAGAGCATAACAACACAATCAATGATTAATTTCACATATGTAAAAGGAAGAGCCCACGTACTACCCCTTTAAGGACATATAACGCAGCTAGCCACCAGAAGGAAATCAAGGGACTGAAAGGCTTCACCTGAAGGGAGCTGATCTGCCATTTATGTTTATGTGGTGCAGAGATGTAAAAGATAATGTGCACAACCATTACAGTGTTGGTTTGTGGACAGTGGTGGGGGGGGGCTCACCATTGAGATTATGCTGTTTCAGCATAATTTCATCCCTAACATGTTTGCCTCATGGTCCATGCTAAAGACACAAACTCAAGTTTTCATCCTTATCCTAAACTTAAAGTGAGTTTGAGTCACTTTTCCTGACTCAGGTCTCCTCTTTTTCCTCAAAGGACCTTCAGGACCATCACGGTAAATCATTAACCCGCATAACACGTAAATTAATACGAGGTAATAATTGTCATTGCTTTTTAAAGGGCAGGGGGAGAAGAGGATGGATCAACATCTGAAGGCAGCAGCCGAGGGACTGGATGTCTCTGTTCTACACAGCGACTTAAATGCGGTGGCAGATGAGGTCACATGCTAACTGTCGCAAATGTTCCTCAATCGTGCCTTTGTGCGACAAGCGCACACACATATACACACACACACACACACACACACACACACACTCAAGTTTGAGGCAGACTTCCTGTGCAGGGTGTTAAGATGGCGAGATGGGACGCTTTCGACATTTCTTAAAATCCTAATGGCTTCGTGGCTGGAGGGCGAAAGAGGGTGAGGCTTAATTGGAATGGACTTTTCCACCTCTAAATTTTAATGAACTGCCACACTGAATGTCTCTTATTAGGTGAAATTGTCCATTAGCATTTTAAATGACCGGCTATCTTCATTATAATCAGAGTGAGATGCATTTCTGCGCCGGGGATCTTATCGATTGCTCCGCAATGTCAAAGTCTGCATGAAGACGTGGAGGCAACAGGGCTGCGTGTGACGGGCGCTGGTGGGCGGAAGGGTCGCTGCGGCAAGCCAGCAGGCTGAGGGGGGGAATAATGCACACTTTGGAATAATTACACTAATATGAAGATGATTACAGTGGAGGCATCGCAGCTTTATCATGAGACAAACATGTATGTACAGTAATTCAATTTATACTTCCTGCGAAAATAATCGTTCATTGCCATTATGCATGCATTATGAGTGGAGGCGACACAGTTGCGATTGTGTGTTCGAAGATGCATGGATTTTGAACGTGCCCCGACCCGACGCATGGAGGGATTCGGCAGAAATGACTTGGGTGCGTATTAATTGCAGGGGAACCAGCGCGGAGTGTCGTTATTAAGCATTTTCACATAAGAGAAAGCGTGATGAGAGCGGAATGCATCACGCATCAAAAGCCTTTCACTAATTACTTTGCGTTTATGATGATGTATCGGCGTCGCCGCGTCGCTCCATACATCTGAGCGCGGTTCGTATTGGACAAGGAGCCTTTTTAATTGCTCGTCTTTGAAAGGGGATGGAGAACATTTAAAAATCCAGACGCGCTCAGACATCTGCTGTTTGATTTGATTTGTTTCCACTCTGAAATAATGAAAGAAGAAAAAGAAAAAAGTGATACTTATTTCAGGCGGCTTTCAAAGAGCTAATGATAAGAGAGTGATTGTCAAGCTATGGAGTAAATATTAAACACTAATTTCCCATACGCCAGTGTTTAATAACGGCTGATGGTTTATTATCAGGGTAGTTTCCCCCTCTTTGCACAAAGTACCTCCGAGTTGCTCCGATAGCGGCTTTGAGTTGACAGTTTTTCAATTTTTGACTCAAAGCGCCCGCAGCAAATATTTGAAAGCCTTTTCCAGACTAAAGCAAACTCCAGACCAAAGTTGGCAAACATTTGCCGCCGCATATCACACGGGGCCCCAGGATCGCATGCGCCCCGTAACTCATTATCAACCCCGGAGCCCAAAGTATGATCACAATAATCTCATTTTGATTTGAGTCATATTGCAGGGAAGGAGAGAGGGGTGGGTGGGGTGTGGTATGGTGACGGGGGTGGGGCGGAGTGGAGTGGAGTGGAGTGGAGTGGAGTGGAGGAGAGAGGGGGGGGGGGCTGAATAATTAGATTGTCCTAGTTTGAATGGGGAGCGTTGGCCGGTGTTTGAGAACACTTCCAGATGGTGTTGAGCCGGCAGACTGGCACTGAGGAAAAGCTGGGGACCTCCTCCCTCAGACGACGGTGCCATGTCCTCACCCTTCCACCCTCCGCTCGCTCGCTCGCTCGCTCGCTCTCCGCCCACTCACTCACTCGCCCACTCACTCACTCCCTCTCTTTTTTCCAATCTCCCCATTTCTGCCCCTCGTTGCCCTCTTCCTCTCTTCCCATCTCATTCCTGTCTGTCCCTGCCCTCTCTCCTCCCTCCCTCCCCCTGTCTTTTTGCTCATCCAAAAAAAGGGCCTGCCCCCCCACCCCTCTCCACCATAAGGCCAGAACCAAAGTACCCCCCCCTCCCCCCCCCCCCCCCCCCCCCACACACACACACACACACACACACACACACACACACACACACACACACACTCCCCTACACAGAGGGTGGGTAGGGAGGGGAGGGGGGCACTGCGACAGAGCCCTGCCCTCCGATTACACTGGGGGCGCGGGGTTAGAATAGAGCCCTGAGGGCCGGCAGCTGTCAATTAGTGATAACTGCCGAGAAAGAGACACACACACGCGTATATACACACACACACACACACATACACGTACACACACACACGCACACACACATACACACACACACACACACACACACACAGAGCGTACCCCCCCCTTTCCACCCTTCCCTTACCACTTCGTTAATCAGGGGGCCATCACCTAGCAACGGTCCTGAGGAAGTCCTCAATGGGGATGCCTGGTGAGAGGCACACATAGAAATGACGATGAGGTGGAGAGAGGGATGGAGGGAGGGAGGGGGAGAGAATGATGAGCAATGGAGGGGGGTAGATGGAGAGAGGATAATGAAACCTCTCCAGAGGACATCATAGTGTGAGACAGCCATTGTCCAAGTCAAGATTCACTGTTATTCTATGTATGCACTGTCCTACATGTGCACAGGTGTTTGTCTGACCTCCGTCACTGAGCGCTAAACTACATTCTGCCTGTTTTTCCTCAACACGTGACACGGAGGAGGAAGATTCATGCAAAAGTCTCGATCAAACTTCAGTGTACGAGTGTTTGTAGAGTTTTAGCGACTTAAGACGAGATCGTTGGGTCGATGTTTAGATAAAGGGCGCGGTCGTACATGTGTGCATCTTTCAGTCATAAGTTCAAGTGCATTGTCAAACTTCACTCAACTGCACCACCAACAAGCATGGGACAGCAATCGTATCATGGACTAAAGCAGGGCTGTCAAACATACGGCCCGCGGGCCAGAACCGGCCCTCCAGAGGGTCCAATGTAGGCCATGGGATGATTTTGTATTTTTTTATCTTGAATTTCCTCTTCATGGGGAATAATTAAGGTCTTCTTCTTCTTTTGCAAAGTGAGACATTTTCATTTCAGTCATAAAAAAAGTATATTTCCATAAAATTCTGTAAAAAAAACCAACTGTACTTGTTTGTACAAACATGGCCGTATTTGGCCCCTGAACTCAAATGGATATGACAGCCCTGGGTTAGTAACCCAGACCTCTTAATGAGCAGAGGGTCGGGGGTTTGATTCTGTATGTTGAGGTGTTCCTGGGAAAGACACTGAACCCCACATTGTCTAACCAGAATGGGTTCAAACACCCCTGGACTAAAGACAATCAGACTCCATGTAAATACGTCCGTTTGTTCAAATTTGAGCTTTTGCCTCGCAGACCAAACTATCCACAAACAGGTTAGCTACAGTTAGCCAACGGAAAACGAACTACCGTGTCGAGCTGTTCGCTACAGCTCTGGTAGACAGTGCACGTGTGTTACTGTCTGCACAGATGAGCAGCACACATCCCTCGTGGTCATGTAATTATGTGAAGGCAGAAAACATCTGCTCTTTACATTTAGTGCAGTTCAACGTCCAAGGGTCAACGCCAGACCCATGTCAAAGTACAGCTAGTATAACATTAGCCACACGACTTCTGTGATTAATGTCTCTGATTCAGGACGCCCCCTTGTGGCCTCCTAAACAGCTGCTTCGTTGGCTTATATAAGGACTTGGCTTTTGAAACAAGCCTTCCCCTGTATTCCTGAAGCCAGTGGTTCTCAGCTGGTCTGGCTTCGCGACCCACCATCACCCCGTAATGGCGGGCCGCGACCCAAATCAAAGAACATTTTCAGGTACTCAAATGTATTTAAAATGCAGAATTTCACAGTAAAGAAATATGATTAATGATAAACAAAAAGGTCCAGCAGGTGGCGATACAAGAGAGTGAACACTCCCTTTTACACTCAATTAGCTGCGGTTTAATGTAGTCGGTGTTGTACTTGCATTTCGCCATGGCCAATTAGCATGTGAAAACAAACTTTGCATGTTTTCATCTGTCTGAAAAATGGTGGGTGTCTGGGTGACAGGTTCTAGCATTATAGGGCGTCATGGCCGAGTGTGACTAGACGGCACTCCGATGCATTTAAAAATATCCTCTTCAGAATGGACCGACTGACAACAGGTCCGCGACACACTTTTGGCTCACGACCCGCCAGTTGAGAATAACTGCCTTAAGCCACGGCGTTGGTCCTCTGGCGTTTAACGGACTGTCAGCGGAGACTTGATCGCCACCTGCTGCGGCGGCACGCTCGCCTCGTGTGAAACGAAGGGCAAAATATCTGGTCGGGGGGAAAATATCCGACGACAAGGTGTAAGAAGGAGAATGATGGACGGCCTGCTCCTTCATACATTTACTTCATCAGCCAATGTCATTACCAGGCAAGTTTGGTTCGGCAGCTCTCCTGCAAACACATGAATATGAGGAGAATATGCCGCACACACACACACACACACACACACACACATGCTTTTTCATCCAATCCACCTCCACCACCACCTCCTCCTCCGTTGCCTGACAGAGTGGCAGCACATAGAGCCATGAACAGGTGATAAATCCTTGTCAGGTTTTATTAAAACCCAGCCAGGCCAAACAGAACACCTCATATTCCGCTGTAATACCCAAGGAGACAGTGTATGAGAGGGAGAGGGAGAGCCTCTCCTGTTTGGTATGCTCTCCAGCAGGGAGCTACTGTCTCTTCTCTGATGTCATTAAAGCCGAGGTGGAGGAGGAGGAGGAATAAAATGCCCCGAGAACACACACACACACACACACACACACACACACATACACACACACACGAACACCCATGCACGCACACACACACATTTCTGCCCCCTGCTGGTGTGCGAGACCAAAGGGGGCAGCTTGTCATTACCGCTCCCTAAATCCTCCCTGCTAGAAATGATAGGGCGCCGAATTGAGAGCTTTGTCACGGCGAGGGAAGGGGCAAGGTGAACCTTCAAATCTCAATTAAAACCAATGTCAGGCTTTAAGGAAAAAAAAAGAAGAAGATATGCCTGCTCCTTTTTCCTGTGCATGAAGATTTATGCAGATAATCCTCACAGGCAGACATGTACAAGGAAACACGCCCCCTCTCTTCCCCCTCACATACAAACAAACACACCATAAAACCACCTCCAGAGGCCAATTTTTATGTTTCTTTTAAATATTCTGTTTTCTCTCCCACTTCCCCGAGAGCTGTTTTCACAGTTGACCTCTCGGAGGGTGGGGGGGGGGGGGGCCAACCTGTGGGGGGGGGGGGGGGTCAAGCTGCTGACTGGACAACAATAGAAATCATCACTTGGCTCATTATTTATTTACCTGGCAGAGGAGCACTTTTGAGACAATTAATCAAGTCTGCTTGAAAGATTTATAAGCCCGGCCTGACCGGAGCACTCAGACAGTAAATGGGGCACGTTGTCAAATATTGGGAGTGATCTGTGCAAACCAATAACTCTGTCATGTCACCGCGACCTAAATAACCCGAGCACAGAACTGTTGGAAAACATACAGAGGGGATGTTTGCAGGTGGGAAGTGGAGGAGGAGGAGGAGGAGGAGGAGGAGACTGGACACTCTCATCATCATCATCATCATCATCATCATCATCATCATCATCATCATCATCATCTCTCTGCAGCCAGGGGAAAAAAAGACATACCTGCACATGTTTGTCAGATGCATGAACGTCACACACTCACATATGCAGTAATGAAGAATACCTGCGCAGTGCTGACAGTACATGTGGCGAGCGCACCACCATATCTGAGGGCTTGTGTCATCTCAGCACATTCAAGCAGGACTACTGTATGTGAAAGGAGATAGCCATGCTCCTTTCCTCCCTTCCTCCCTCTCTCCATCCTTCCTTCCCTCCCTCTTTTTCTCTCCCTCCCTCCCTCCCCCCTCTGTGTCTTTGTCCTTGATGACCAAGCGGTTGGGTGGTCCGTCTGACCGCGCTGACCCTTGCGCTTGGGCTGACGTAAATTTGCTAATGGTTAGCGTCTTGCTCCTCCTGTGACAGGCCGTTTCTGTGCTCAGCTGATGGGAGCCCCCCCCCCCCCCCCCCCCCCCCCCCCCCCCCCCACCCCACACCGCGGCCGTCCCCCTCCCACCAGCAGAAGTGATGGGAGATCTGTGTGTGTGTGTGTGTGTGTGTGCACACATGTGTGTGTGTGTGTGTGTTTGTGTGTGTGTGTGTGTGTAGAAATCTCTGGGATACTTGGGGATAACTCAGCACTTCCACCGCAGCCGGACAGCTACAGTAGCAGTGCGGCACACGTGCACACATGCTCCTCCGAGACACCGACACACACACACACACACACACACCGACACACCGACACACACACACACACACATCAGCCCGTGCAGCCAGGATCTATTACAGCTCAATAATAATAAATAATAATGAACTTTACTTATCAAGCACTTTTCATGGGATAAAACTGCAGCGCAAGGTGCTTCACATGATGAAACACAACAGCAGAGGCTTAAAAAATGAAAGCACTGCAATGATAAATACTGTAAAACAATAAATATAGGTCAAACCGAGGTTAAAGGTGCAGTGTGTAGTGTTTAGTTTGTCCATTCTGGGCTTCTGTAAAAACATGGTAGCTTCTGTGGAGTGGACCACCCCCTGACGTCAATACAAATGGCTGATTCTTGGGTAATGAAAACGCAAGTGTGTTCATTCACTCACAGAATGACCAGCATAACTTTATACCTCCGACTTCACATTTCCATTTCTGCAAAGAGAAACCTAAATATTTCAAACTAAATCAAATCAAATCAAATCAAAGTTTATTTATATAGCCCGCATTTACAAATCACAGTTTGTCTCACAGGGCTTCACAGGGCGGGTAACATCCTCTGTCCTTAGACCCTCAACAAGAGTAAGGAAAAACTACCAGGGAAACCTAAACCTAGCCTAAGTAAACCTATTACTTGACCCTTGAAATATGTGTTTACCAGTATACCATAACCTTCAAACTTTATTTTTCATACCTGAAACTTTTAATAGAGAGATGTAAGGACTCTTTACTGTACTTCTTACCTGTAAAATAATATACGTACTGTATATTCCATGGCAAGTATAAGAACACGTAATATAAATGTATAACCTGACACCTCCCTACCAGGAAGTGCATGCATAAAGGTTCATTTTGCATTTTTACTTATTTGTACTTTAACTTGAAATGTACCCCCCTTTAAGTTCTAAAGGCTTTGATTTCTACCCGTAGTGTCGGACCACATCTGTTTAATTCATTGTGACCTTTCTTCTGGAAACTGTGATATTTGTCCACAATCTCAATAACAATGCATCTCTGCAGCCCCCGTCTGAGACCAGGCTGCAGCAGCTTTAACTTTCCTTCTGCTTACACTGCAAGAAGTGAAACGTCACTAAGATCCAATATCTTAAATCAATGCTTGTTTTAGTCCGAGCACACATTTCTTCTCACCGGGGCAGATTTATATGTCAGATCACTTGCTTCAGACTTATTTATTTTATTTTTGTTTTTTTTATAAATCTAAGCAAGTGGGAGTCTTTTCTAACCCCCTTGTTTTATTGCCTTTAGAGCTATAAGACAAAAGAAGCTATGAAATGATATCGTTTATGGCGGGGAATTGAAGGTCTTATGGCGGGGGGTATAAACATATGGTTCATGGTTCAGTTCTCTGGCGCAGTCATGCTGAAAACTGAAAAGTTAAAAAACTAGATATGTAGTGCATAAAACGTGCACAGAGAAATGAAATAAAATGGTTATGCATAAACATAAACATGCCGGGATGTGTGTGTGTGTGTGTGTGTGTGTGTGTGTGTGTGTGTGTGTGTGTGTGTGTGTGTGTGTGTGTGTGTGTGTGTGCTGGTCTTAAATAATGACTATTTGATCTCATGCTCCCGTGGTAAACACACGTAGATGTGAGGCTGTAAAGAGATTGTTACCCCGTCTTATTATTGTTGCATTACGGCTCTCGCAGCTGGAAGGTCTTAGGGAACCTTGGCAGGGCCCTGGCATTGGTGCTTGGATGGTGTTCACTTTCAGTTGTGAAAACTGTTTGCTCTCCACCTAAAAATAACAAGGGAGAGTGAGAGAGAGAGGGAGGAAGAGAGAGGGATTGATTCTCTGCTGCACTCGCTGTAATCCAGTCATCCATTTACTGTAAATATACAGCTGGAAAGAGGCAAAGCGCCGGGCGAATGATGATGTTTAGACTGCCAAATTAAAACCAAATCTTACAGCGTGGGCTCCTATATGACACACGTCCCTGCTCTTATACCTCACCCTGCCTCTGTAAACACTGCAATCAGCACCATCTCTCTTTCTTGCCGCATCTAACCCCCCCACACACCCCTCACCCTCCCTTCTGCAAAACCCAAAAACCAAAAACAGATTGAAAAAAAAAAACATGTTGGAGAGAGAGGAGGGGGGGCATGCTGTGTGTTTTACAACAGTAGAGGAAGTGGCTGTGCTGTGCAGAGAGAGAGAGAGAGAGAGAGAGAGAGAGAGAGAGAGAGAGAGAGAGAGAGAGAGAGGGACCCCAGGCTGGGTCGGGGGGTAGGGTTGAAGAGCACCATGCTAACAGCGGCTGCCTGCAAACAGAGGCACACCTGCCAGTCAGCAAGTGTCTGCCTGCTGAGGAGAGGTCAGAGCCGTGAAGCGCCACGACGGCGGCGGCGGCGGCAGCGGCGGCGGCCGCGTTGACGCGGTAACCAAACAGAGCGAGGAGCCGACGAGAGGCTTCAAAGACAAACCTGACTCTCTGTAATCACTCCTGTTTGGGCTTTGATCTGCAGGAGGTGTGGGGGGGGGGAAATAATTACATGTTTACCGGGTGCCCTTTTTCTTTCTTTTTCCTACCATGAATGAAAGACGACGCTAGATTCGAATCGTATGGTAATGGGAGGTTGTGGGTGTGCGAGTGTGATGGGGAAGTGTTGAATGCTACTTGAGGGGAATAAAACAAGACCCGCTGAGACAGTCGACCAGCCCCTGAAAGCTTCTGGCAACCTGCCTTACTCTGCCTCCACAGAACAGAGGAGGGGTCAGACAACAACGATGAAGGGGTGGGGGGGGGGGGGGGGCCTCCCCCTGGGGGGGGGGGGGGGGGGACTCTCTCTGGCCCTGGGAGACGAGGACACACTAGCTGAGTGACTGACTGAGCGACTGACCGCTCTGCATTTCAAAGTGCCTCCACTTATTTTGCTCCGCTCGTAGAAATGCTTTTATTTTGAAGCTCCCCCCCTTTCATGATCTGCGCGATAACGAAGCGTGCAGACGGTGCCGAGGACGGTATTCATGATTCTACTTTGCAGACATTTCATCTGCCTTTCATCTTCGATCAGAATGAAAGCGAGAAGACTTCAAGTAGTCCGGCGCATCGAAAGAGCCGTTCTTACTGTTCACACAATGAAGACGGCGGAGGAGGCCGTCCGTCCTCGAGAGGCCCAGGCAGCGGAAGCGCATGAAGGTACAGCGAGAGGAGAGAATCGGGTCCCCCGCATTAAAGCCGAACAAAACCTTGGTGGAGTGGTGCGTTAGTAATGTGCTCAATCTTCCACCGCGCTCATCACGGTGATGATGATACCTCGGGCTTGATAAAGCGTCTCTTTCCATATTGAGCTTCGAGTATATGCTTCATAATAGATGAAAAGTGATTGAATGTTCTGGTCAGAAACCCCAGCTTGCCTCGACTCTTATGCAATTACGAGCTGGATGTGAGGACGTGTAATCAATTGAGAAATCCATGACAGTTCCTCCATTCGGAACACATGGGGGAGACAGCCAGTCATCCTTCACGTGCCCTTTGTGACTGATGCATCAACTCGCCGTCTACAACATGTATGACCATATTGCACGCACACACATCGGATCCTGCATAATCTATCGAGGTTGTCTAAACATGATGATGGTGAGACCGGCAATAAGGATCCGTCATCCTGCCCGGGGACGACCGAGCTTCCATTTTGAGTGATTGGGGGCTTTGAGTAGGCTCCGTCTAAGTGCTGGGAATCTGGACTGTGACAGCATTTGCAGGCTCTGACCCTGCAAATAGAGGTGACCTCCCGGTTGACTGTTAAGGCAATGCAATCGAACATGAATGCATGAATAAAAGAAAAAAAAATAAAAGTGCCACATTGCTATGCCACAGAAAGACCCATATGGATGAAGAAGGAGGAAGACGGTTTGCAGAGGCTGAATCATCTTGATCGCCCCCCGGTGGCTGGTTGCAGCATGGACTATAAAACAATAATGTATATAAAAACGTAATCAATCACATCAAAATAAAATGTAGTCAAATTGCATTTTAACGGGTGAATGTAGAGAGCCAGTTATTCTCTGCAATATGTTTGGTTAGAATTTCCATGCAATAAATAGTTTGGAGCATCATGATTGACAGCTGAGACGACCTCTGTCTGGTTGTGTGCATCCACAGGAAGTGCTGTTGTCATCACCCCACTACACAAAGTTAATATTGCATTGACACTGGACCCAAAGTATTGAGGTTCTAAAGAAGACATGGGCATGTCATGGCACGGAAACTGCCAAAAGATGCTTTTATTTTGAAATGTTTCTGTTTCCTGTGTGTGTGATTCTGTCATGCTTGATGTTTACATGCAAGGATGGAGCCCGATCAAGCCCAGCTGCATCCGGCAGCCGTTCAAAAAACCAAGCTAAACCAAGCCAAATTAAGATAATCTAGGATACGATATTATAATATATGCAAACTATAGCAAAATACAGCAAACTCCTCGGTCCTCTTGCATAAATGCCGATATTTGTGTCTCTGCGCTAAAAGACTCTATTTGCTGTCCCCAGTAACACCGAGGACAAGTGTTTACTGTTATTCAACAATGCAAAAGTCCTTTTTTGACCCTGACTTCAAAAGAACTCCATATGCTATTCCTCTAAAGTTAAGAGGAAGTGTTTTGGATTACGGTGGCAAGATTTCCAGTGGAAACAAAAAGTGTCAACATAATGTCTTATGGCGATACACGCCAACCCAGCAGTGTCGTCCCCGCCACATCCTGTGGAACACAGAGACGGCACACTACTGTGCGTAAGGTAGACCAACACCTGAGGGAGTGTTAGCTGAGCTGTGCCGCTGTCACTGCTGTGATTGGGCAGAGCAGTGACGCTGGCGGGGATGGAGAGGTGGTGGGCGGGGGGGGGGGGGGGGGGGGGGAGTGAAGCCAAACGGAGGAGGAGGAGGAGGAGGAGGAGGAGGAGGGCGAGGAGGGAGGGGAAAATAGATGCAGATGAAAGAAAAGGCAGTGACAGATTCAGGAGAGAGGCGGCGAAGGAGGGAAGATGGAAGCGGGGAGAGGAACAGAGGCAGGGGACCCAGCAGGTGATCTCGGCACGTCTGCCTCTTCAGCGCAGGTTCTCAGCCTCAGCCGGGGGGGTGGGGGGGGGTGGGGGGGTGTCGACCAAGCGGCTGCCAGAGGGATGGAAACAACCCGATAGCCAATCGACAAAACTGTTTCATGTTTCTGTCAAATTCATATTCAGGGAAATGTCCAATTAATGCTTTCACTTTGGTCGCCATTCTATTCCATGATGAGCACGTTGTCCACGGCTCTGTCTGTCTCACAAAAAAAAAACGGAAATCACTGCGCTATAGCTAGCTAACCGATTAGCCAGTAGCTTGTGTAATCCTTCTGCTGCTTGTAAACCGATCACGATTTGTTGCATAACTTCAATAAGCAATTAACGCATTCCCTCATTTGGGAGCACGCATCACATCAGGTGGATTTTAATTGTCAGAATTCCCACATCTGCCTCCCAGTGTCATCAAAAGAGGGCTTTTGTTATTGTTTTGATTGAGAGACCTCTAGTGGCTGAAGATACATGCTCTTTGAGATGCATACATCGGACCCCACTGGAAATACATTAAAGGTCCAGAGGTATGAAACTAGTTAAAAATGTATATTGAAATAATTATACGGACATGTTTATGTGTGTATAACCTGATTGTACACACAGTTCTTTGCATTCCTCTAAAATGAGACCTTTATTTTGAAATCAGGTGAGGGTCCTCTCTATGGAGGCGACTATGTTGGACCAACACAAATGTGCAGTGCCCCAGAATGGACCAAAGACAATTAGCTTTTGAGTTTTTGTGGTAAATGAGGGCGACCACACTTTCTCCTGTATCCATGGAAAGATAAGTTGGATGCTAATCAGCTGCAGTACGCCAACTTCACCACCGGATGTCACCAGACCCTATATACTGTACTGCAAAAGTTTAATCTCCAGACTCTGGGAAAAGTCTCCTGAGAAAACATTGCTCTCAGGCAGCACTTCACAGCTGGAGGCTTCAAAATACATTGGATGACAAAACGCCGTTTATGATGGGATGGGATGATGGCGTCTCACGGTGTTCCAGGTTAAGTGACTGACGGCAGCCAGGCCTGCTGCTCCGCTCCCTGTGCATAAGCCCTAATCCTGTTTCTGTGCCAGTTGGTGTGTTTTTATTGTGTCTGACACCAGGTGGATTACGCTGGTTAATTCACAATGAATCAAACAAAAGCTAATACTAATCCAGCGCGAGGCTCTGGTGTGATGTCTGACGCTTGGGATTAATTCACAACATTCCCCAACCAGCCTAATCCTTAACGAACCAGACGGGGGTCGGTATCCTTACTGACAGTTTCTGCCTCGTTATGGCAGGGTGATATGCTCCACCTCGCTCCTCCTCTCGCAAAAAGCCATTCTGATGAGTGAGACAAAGGGGAGGCCATTACAGCGAGAATAAACTGGGCAAAAACTTTCCCCGCAGCTTCTCCTCGGCAGCCATTAAGTCCGTCTCCAGGCCTTTTGGAGTGTGTTCTGCTCCTCTTAAGGTTTAGGTTTTGACATTTTGAAATCAATAGGAGGCAGAGAGATGTGGGGTTTTTTTTTCTCTTCTTTTTAACAGTTCCGTGAAGCCTGGGTGAAAACACTTCAATCAGGCCCTGCAGAGGACCTGACACAGGAGACGGGGGAAGGATCGATCCATAATGAGTGGAGCCCTACCTGGGGTTCCACTCGTGGCTCGTCTGCTCTCAGCAGCCTCAAATCCAGCAAATCCTGCCGAGCCACTGATTACATCAACTATCTAAAGTCTATTTTGTCAAAATAATAAAAAAAAACAACAGGGAAGAAAACTCCCCGTGGAAACTCTGGAGCCGATATTGTCCTTTTTTCACTAAAGGAAGTTTTACTATTGTGAGTTTAAGAGTTATTTCGAGTGCAGTTAGAGGCTGAACAAAGAGACAAAGAAGTGATACGAAACAACTAGGCCAGAAAAAACACTTTAAAGGTTCAGTGCATGGGATTTGGTGACATCTAATAGTGAAATTACATATTGCAGTCAGATGCACCTCACGGCAACAACTGTGTCCATTTGAAACTTATGATAACATTCGGCTATCATAAAAAGTAACAAGGCCTTCTATAGAGCCACTCTTTGGTTTGTCCTTTCAGGGTAACCATAGAAACATCGTGATGCAACATGGCAGCCTCAAAGGACACGCTCCTGCTAAACATATGAAAATTCAAATAATGATGTCATGATACATCTGGGACAATGTTATGGAATGATTAGGCAAATTAGATCATTTTGACTTAAAGGTACAGTGTGTATGATTTGGTGACATCTAGTGGTGAGGTTGTGTGCTGTATCCATCACCTCACCCTTCTGAGCATGAGGGGAACCGGTAATAGCCCCCAGCTGTCATTAAAACTCAGAAGATGTTTAGGATGTCCACTCTGGGCTTCTGTAAATATACATTAACAGGCTCATTGAGGGTAATGGAAAATAATAATACAGGAAGGTGAAAATGTCAGGATGTCATTGTTTTGTAATATTTGTTTTCGACCAATAGAAGAATGACACAGCACCTTTAATCGTTAAGGTGGACCTGCGGACCAGATTGCAAACATACAATAGTGAATCTACTAAAAGGTGACGCGCGCCCTCGAATGACTCTAAGTGTAATGCTATACTGTATATTTTAAAACATCTGCTCATGTTTGCAGGCTCTCCGCAAAAGCATGGGAACATGTCTAGAGTTTAATGAATTAAGTTTACGGTGACATGTGAAATGACCCTGCTGTTCAACTTAACCCCCCCCCCCCCAAAAAAAAAACAGCATATACAGTACAGCATGAATACACCCCATCGGTGCACCTCCTCGTATTGGCCATTTCAAAAGATGCTATTGTATCACCGAGCCAGCCGAGTTAATTAGGCATCCAGCCGGCCTTCCTCTGTTGAATACACGGTCCCTCTGGGCCCCACAGCTGCTCCTACTATGGAGGCTAAGTGCTAAAACATGTTCTACACCCCCCCACCCCCCCATCCCCCTCCCCTTCCTCCTTCCTACATGACTCACGGAGGTATAGCGCCATGTCTGGTTACCTTACAGCAACTCCGGGTTTATCAGAGGGCAACTGAGAAGGGAGAGCCGAGAGATGTGATGATGCGATAACATTTTTCATGAGTTCATGAGGGAAAATGCGAAGGCTGCTGCAGCGGAGGAATAAAACATCTAAGGCACCGTATAGAGTTGGGGGAGTTTGATTTGCATCGTCACTGCCAGTCCTTGATGGATAGAAGAATCTCTCTCGCTCTCTCTCTCTCTCTCTCTCTCTCTCTCTCCCCGGGCCGACTTCAAACATCACGACCTGATAAGAGCCCGTTCACCTCAGACTCCCTCTGTCTCGAGGAAGGCGAGTGATGTCATCGCCATCGACCCAGCTCCTCGCTCCTCCTCGCCAAAATATGATATACTCTCTCGCACAGGCGTGTGTCAGCACTTTGGAGCGGCTTATCCTCCGTCACATTAAAAATAATCACTGACCCAGCAGTAAAAGTCATGGAGATACTAACACCAATTCCCAAATACAGAATGAAAACAGCAGGAGGTGATTCGATTTTTTCTTGTTTTGTTTTTTTTCTTCGCAAAGAATAATCGCAGGAAGCTGTCAGACTGTTCCGCCGTGCTGCATTAAAACACCACGTTGCATTTTGGCGCCTTGTAAATCTGCGCTGTAATATAGTGATGTGAGGCTTTCCCCCCTCTGATGTGCGTGTGAGTGTGTGTGTGTGTGTATGTGTGTGTGTGTGTGTGTGTGCGTGCGAGTCGGCAAAGCGTTCTCCCCCAATGTGAAAACCATCTTCCCAAAGTCAGAGAAATGCGATGTGGATCGACGGCGATAATAAATAGCTGCGATAACTGGGGGGAGGGAAGCCATCATCCCGGCGGCGAGATGGGTCCGCGGCGAGGACGAAGCGGCCATAAAAGCCTGAATGAAGAGATGTAAAACAATAAGGCCGGAGAGGATGGGAGGAAAGGAGGGTGGGAGGGAGGGAGGGGGGAAGGTGAGGTGGGGGGCGACCCCCAGCAAGCAGACGAGAAGATGGAGATAGAGGGATGGAACGAGGTGAGGGGGGGGTGTGGAGGGGCGAAGGGGAGGGGGCAGAGGAGGAGAGAGGGTGAGTCAGCCATGTCTGCACTCCATCAAAAACTGTGTCAGTCATTCACCAGCGCCGGCTCGGCTCCACCCCCACCCCTCCCTATGGCCCCCACCTCTACTCCCTCTCTGTCTCGCTCTGTCTCTCTCTCTCTCTCTCTCTCTCTCTCTCTCTCTTCTCTCTCTCTCTCTCTCTCTCTCTCTCTCTCTCTCTCTCTCTCTCTCTCTCTCTCTCTCTCTCTCTCTCTCCCTCCCTCCCTCTCTCTCCTCAGCTCACACATTAATTCCACTTCTTTTAACTGCCAGCCAGGGGTGTCCTCGACTGAATGTCAATCCGCCATTCAGGGTGACAGGGGAGTGAGTGAGGGAGGAGAGAGAGAGAGAGAGAGAGAGAGAGAGAGAGAGAGGAGGAAGTAGAGGGATCAGGGGCGGGACCAAACTGCTCAGGATCGCTCTGAGGCCTTCCTTTTTTGTTTTTTTAAACTGAGGATCTTACCCAACATGACCCATCCTTACAATTTCAATTGCACTCTTTTTTTAAAGGTGCAATGTGTACGATTTCTGTCATTTTTGTCACCTCTAAAAATATTACAAAACAATTAGAAAGATATTTTTTCATGAATTTAGAATCATGTAAATGTCTACCCTTCAATGAGCCCCCCATTAATGTATATTTACATGAAGAGGGTATCGACCCTACGGGGGCCGCCATGTTTTTACAGAAGCCCAAGGTGGACGCACTAAACATCCTTTGAGCTTTAATGACAACTGAAGTCGACTACAGATTCTCCTTCATGTTCAAAAGTGTGAGGGTGAGGTGATGCATACAACATGCAACTTCACCAAATCGTACCCACTGCACCTTTAAGTATCCCTTCCCGAGACTTTCGATAAGATGCCTCGCCTCGTCTGGGGCGTCTGACAGGCGTGAAGGTGGCAGACGCCCTGACGCTCGACAGTCTGAGGGACAGACAGGAGGAGGGTGACGAGTGTCACCCAACAGGAGGGAGGAGAGATCAAGACGGCAACACAGCAAAACCGCTGCAGCAGCAGTGAATCATGGGAGATATTTCCTTGAACTGGAGATTTCAATGAATCAATCCCAGACATTCAAAATAGAATCACATCTGTAGAGGGAATTGATGTCCCAGCAGGATCTCACTGAGGGCAATGACACTTACTTAGAGGATCACTGTTGATATGTGTGTGTGTGTGTGTGTGTGTGTGTCTGTGTGTGTGTGTGTGTGTGTGTGTGTCCACCCTAACCTCGCACATGCACAGGAGGCCTGATAAATAGAACACAAGTGCTGTATATCTGGTCAACATGGCATGCATGAAAAATAATTACACTTGGACTGACACCCAAGGTCGACAGGCTCCAACAGCTGCCCGATCTCTGCTGGCTACGTCTCCCTCCCTCTCGTCTGGACTTGGCTGAGAATTTAAAAACACACACACACACATCACAGCGGGTGTTTTTCATGCTGTCATCCGATCTCACATGACGGCCTCGTTCGCTCTGAAGAGATCGAGCGCTCGTCCGCCAGCGAGGGTCATTTCAACCGGGATGAAGTGGAGGGATGTGGTCCTGAGGGGAGGGACGTGACAGATTCATCCCTGGCCCGAGTTACTTTGTTTTAAATCAGACTTGTTTTTACATCAAATGGATCGAATGATGTAACTCTGGGTGAATGTAAACTGTACGGTAAAAGCGCTTTGAGAGGTCCTCAAGACTTGATAAAGCTCTCACCAGTCACTCAAACATCCATACCATGCATCTATTTGCAGCACAGAACAATGTGGGGTTCAGTGTCTTGCCCAAGGACACTTAAGCATACTGAATGGGGGGAGGCGGGAGTCGAACCCCCTCTAACCCCCTCGGCCACAGCTGCCCCACTAGGGTTCGTTGTAAACATGCATCAATCATAGCACATGCAAATACACTGTAAAGCTATAGACCACTGACTCAGTATAATATGCCAAAATACCCCTGATATGGACGTCCAATAACCAATGACAACCAATCATCACTCACAAACGTACTGATAAACACGGCACTTAAACACACATGTATAAGATAAGAACTACCTACAAGTCTTCAACTTCCTAAATATTGTGACATGTACTTTGACTTTGACATCATCCATGTCCCATCACTTAACACAGAGGGGGCGGGGCCTGTGATCAACACAGCGGCCTGACACCAGGAGGTGATGGAGATGCTTGTCTTCAGTAATGTCATGTTGTCCATATCTATTTACAGTCTATGGTCCGTACTACCACACTGCCCTCGTATTAAAAAAAAGACACACAGAAAAGTTCAAATAAGCTACAACGATGCAAGGTCCATTTCTTTTTTCTATGTCCTGCTGTATAATCACTGATCAAGCTCAATGTTGGGCTTAATACTGGGGGCTTCTACTTTTATTAGTTGGGGACTTTTCAAAAAATCCCAACAGTCTTTAATGAAATGAGTAAAAATCAACTCTATTCATACAAGAAAGAGTTATGGGAGCTCACGACGTGTCTAATTTCAAAGGAAATGCACATTAACCAGGCAGAAAGTGGGGAGGTGGGGAGATGGTGTGGGGGGCGAGGCACTTTTTCAAACCATCCACAAACCCATCAGGCGTAGCTCTCTGACACAAATGGCTCACCGCTGACATGTCAGTGACAGTGACACTACCTCCTTTCTGGATATTCATTACAGCCTGGAGGAGTCAGCAGTAAAACAACGCGGTCCCTAAACGCCTGCCTGCCTGCACTCACTGTGGCATGCCCCCCCCCACCCCCCGACAACTTCCCCTATAGCAGCCCACACCCCGCACTCTCCCCTAAGAGTGAGAAATGGGCACGTGGGGGATGCGTGGGGGGGTTCCTGGGTGAAATTCAAGGCCAAAACACTCATGTCTGCTTCATCTCCCACCTCCCACCTCAGGCACAACACATTACCACTCTCCTGGATATAATCACACGCAGCCAGGTTCGGCTGCATCGACTGAGGGCGCAGTGCTGTTTATGTGTGTGTGTGTGTGTGTGTGTGTATGCGTGTGTGTGTGTGTGTGTGTTATCTGCATATCTGTTCGTGTGTTCCATGTGTGTACCTGCGCACACACGTACGTGTGTGCGATGTTTGTGATTGCTATTGGGATTTACACCAGGACCCATGTGTCCCCTCATAGGGGGGTCCCCCCCTCCTACCCCTTCCCCGGCTTATTCCCTTTTATTAGCACCTCCTCTTTTTCATTAACTGAAAGGTTACTGGTGCATTTGTAATACCCCCACATGAATCGTCTGCACCCCGCCTGCCCACGGGTGAGGCACAGCCCCAAACCCTTCCTCCTAACCGCCACCCGCACCCCCCACCCCCGTCCATACCCACAAACACACACACACACACACACACACACACACATTGGTCTCCTCCAAGCGTGAGAGGACATTTCAATGGCATCGTCCTCCCCTCTGCCTCCCAAACACAGGTAGGGTATTATCATGCAGGGAATAAATAACTCGGCCAGGTTAATTATTTGGCAGACGCGTCCGCAGATTAATAACAGAATAAAAATGCGGCGGCGGCGGACTGAGGTGCTCTGAAAGGTGTGTGCGGAGGGGTGGGTGTGGGGGCGGAGTGGAGGAGGAGGAATGATGGGCAATTGAGTGGAGTTATTGGAGAGCAACAGTGCATGTGCCGGCTTCAGATAGATGTAGGAGCCGGGGTTCTAGCCCCCAAGGCTGTGAATATGCCGTCTGGGAGGAGAGAGATTAACTAAGGCAGCTCGGTGACATCATGCCTGCAGAGACAGTTATGAGAAGTATCCATCACGCGCATTGTCTGCGAGAAGTGGAGGAAAAAAACATAATTATATCTCAAAATGATACAAGAAATAAAATATGCAAGGGAATGAGCAGGTTGAGTGCATGTGAATGGAAGGTCCTTGTTCATCTTAATAGCGTAATTGCTACAGCAACACTCCGCCATGCAGAGAGGTGGTGCATTCATTTGTGTTTGTGTGTTTGGAGCCTTGTGCGGAAGCGACACCACCCGTTTTCATGAAAGTCGGTGGAAGGAGAGTGGTACATTTTGATGTCCACGGACATCAAGGGGCTATCCAGGGGATTATTCTTACTTTTTGTTACCAACATTGCGAGATTTCTATAATGCCGGGGCCAAAGTGGGTGCCCGTGCAATGTGTTATGGCTGTGTTGCACGTGTCGCTGTTTCTAATGTCCCTCTGTAAAGTTACTTATGATTGAGTGTATCATATGCACTTAGGCGAGGCCGCACCTCTACGCAACCACCTGACACCATTATGTTTATGGACCGTGCACCGCCACTCCTCCTCCTCCTCCTAGCAACATCAAGACCCCACTGACATCAAAACAATGGAAATGGAAACTAAAGGGATATTACTAAAGCTGTAGATCAAACAATAGTACTTCTACTCGATTTCCCTGAAACACAGTTGATTCAAATATAGTCAAATGGGCTTAAGAGGAGACACAAAAGTCACCAAATGGCCCAATCACCTTTCTGTCCAATGTTGTTTGGGACTTGGCGCTTGTGTAAATAGTCTTTATCAAAGCCTGACGGTCCCTAAAAGTGCTTCACAGCACAGTTTACATCCACCCAGTCTCACATACATTCATACTGTGCATGTCTTTGCAGTGCTTTCTAATCTTTGAGTAAATGGGACAATGTCTTGCCCAAGGACACCACAGCATACAGAATGGGGAGAGTTGGGGGGGGCGGGGATTCGAACCCCCACCGTCTGGTCAGAGGACAGATCCTCTAACCCCTCAACCACAACTGTATTAGGCCAAATTGAAGTGGCCTATGGACTCATCATAGGCTAGTACTGCATGAAGCAGTGCATCTAACTGTCCTGTAATAAACCATACAAATGAATGAGCAGGTACAGACAGTGCTGTAAACACCTCTGTTTGTGAACTCTAATTTGGGATTTAGTTTAATTGACTGGTATTTTGGATTCTGTGGAATTTGGTGCAGATCCTATAGCAACGATTTAGATTGAGTTGAATTAGCTGCGGTTTCATAACAAGGAGGTCTGGCCTCAACTAGTGTAGTGTTCTGAAACCAGTGCTCGTTCAGAGCATAGCCTGACCAATCAATGCACACCGCCATGTCCGTTTTAGAGTTATTGTGGTGTTGCAACATTTCCTGGATATCAGGAATAATGGACAAATAAGTTTAGAAAGAAAGAAAGAAAGAAAGAAAGAAAGAAAGAAAGAAAGAAATGTACTGACAAAAAGCCTGGTGAATCCAGTGGGGGTGTCGATCAGTTCGATAAAATGAGAGGCAACCCCATGTGGAGTTATTATCATCACAAATGCACAAACAACCCAAATACCCTTAATCTAGTCAGGGGGTAAAGCCTGTATTGACCTAGTGGTGTGTGTGTGTGTGTGTGTGTGTGTGTGTGTGTGTGTGTGTGTGTGTGTGTGTGTGTGTGTGTGTGTGTGTGTGTGTGTGTGTGTGTGTGTGTTTTCTGACCTACTCTGCTGCCTGCATGCATGCTGCACCGACAGGATCCCTAAACCCTGTTCACCTGAGGAGGGCAGACTGGGGCAATTTTCCCGTCTTTGAAGAGAGAGGGGGAGAGAGAGAGAGAGAGAGAGAGAGAGAGAGAGAGAGAGAGAGAGAGAGAACAAGAGAGACAGGGAGAGAAGGGGAGGGGGGTCAGACAGAGAGAGAGAGAGAGAGAGAGGAGTGGATTTCCTGTGGATCTCTTGTTTCCTTTTCTCCTCCTTTACTTTTTTTGTGTCACCCACTGGTGTTTATATGTGGCCTGTGATTTCTTATTTAGATACAACACGCTGCCTTAGAGTCTCCTTATCCCATTAATCACCATACAAGCAGACGCTGGCTCTTCACATACAGGCCTTCCATTGTGTCTCGCTTCTATTTATTGAGATTTGATTCGGGAGTTTATCTGCACATTTGACTAAACCAGGGGAAAGATAGCGAGGGAGAACTAATCTAACCTGACCGACCGATGTGTTGTTCCCGCTATTGATTAGCAGCCACATATCAGGTCTTACACTTTCAAACCAAAGCCCTTGTTTTCTGAAGGTGCAGGGAGATAGAGTGAGATGGAATGATTAAGAGACATATAGAGAAAAGAGAGAAATCACACACCCACACACACACACACACACACACACACAGGCCGAAGACCCTGGTCATTTCCACACACCCGGCCCTTTTTCGCTTCTCCCTTCCCCCCATCCACCCATCCATCCATCTATCTGCCCCCCGCCCACCCACCCCATCTCCCCTCTCACCCCGCTCGCCCTGCAGGGCAGGCCTTGCCTTCCATCTGTTGTCTGTCCCAGCTAGGAGCAGCCCCGTTCCCCCTCCGCTCGCATTTACAATTCAATTAAAAGCAACAAGCCCCTTCTTCCTCCTGCTCCTCCTCTTCCTCCTCCTCCTCCTTTTCGTCCCTCTCCCCCCCCCCCCCCCCCCCCCCCCCCCCCCCCCCTCTTTCTCTTTCTCCCCCCCCCCCCTTTTTTTCGCTGTGCCTGGATGAGCACAGCAGAAAGGGTCCACACCACATGTAGAGATGCAGTCATGACACACCACTCTTGCCGGGGTCCTGCGAAGCAATACGCCAGCACCGGGCCGGCTGATGCAAACGCACACTGACACATAGATACACAGGGTGTTTGCGAAAGCGCGAGGGAGAGGGGACGCACGGAGAGCAACACGCTCACGCACACAATGATTTTTTTCCTTTATCCTCATTTTGACGTGGTGAATAGAAAACAGGGTTGGTGGGACTAAGCCCAGGAACAATGCAAGTGGAGAAAAGTGGGTCAGACTTTGCATTAGAATAACGTATGTAACGATGATGTAACAAGACAACAACAGCTGAAAAAAAACGGTTTAGATGATGAATTGGTCAAAAATACAACACTTAGTGTCACTTAGATGAAGTAAATTGATGGAAGGGGTTTGCTAAGTGGATAATTCTGCTATAGAAAGTTCTTTAAGAAGAATGACAGCGCCTCCTCGGCAGTTTAGGGACTATTTGAAATTAGCGGAGCTTCCCTGTAAACCGTTTTTTACGTAATTCTCACACGATATAATGAAGAAGAAAAAAAGCATTAGGAGAGATTTGGTTTCTAATCTGAGTCCCTCATAACCCTGGCTCGCTTGCTGTCTCACTGCTGTAATGTGAAAGCAATATCCACAGGCATCCCTTCTCCAGGATGAAAAAAAGAGAAAGAGAGAGACAGAGAGATACAGAGAGAGAGACAGAGAGGGGGGGTGGGGGGGAAATGAGAGTCTTTAATATTTAATTATGGTAGTGCCAACATGCAACTTTTATCACTTTCTTGTGTCATTTGCATCTCGGGCGAGCCCAGAAGATATACACAAAGAGCGGGCGAGAGAGACAGAGAGAGAGAACGTAGGATGGATATAAGAGGGGAAGGGTTGGGGGGGGGCTGTTACAGTGTGATGTGGAGAAAGAGTGAAGAAGATGAGGAAAACAAAAAGAGGAGGTGAAAAGGAGAGGGGGGGAGGGGAGGGAAGACGCCGCTGTCATAGGGGAACCCAGATGACGCCACGATGCACTAAGGTGGGAGAAAGAAAAATGGGGCATACGGAAGATTTAAAAACTGAATGAGAGAATAGACGTGAAGCAGAGCCTCCTCCTGAATGGAGTCAGGGATTGGATACATTTGTTTTGATGCAATTTGAATGAGTGTGGTGCAGCTCCAAGTGGATCTGTATCTTAATGCCCCCTAACCCCATGGCGTTATACCCCAACCCCCCCCCCCCTCTCTCTCCTCTTCTGCACCCAGGCCTAACTGTCCCAGGCCTGTCTCATGGCACCGTGGCAGACTGCGTTAATGACTGATAATGTGTGTAATTACCAGGCCAACAGCCACGAGGTTTTTGATGCAATTTGAATGAGTGTGGTGCAGCTCCGAGTGGATCTGTATCTTAATGCCCCTTAACCCCATGGCGTTATACCCCAACCCCCCCCCCCCCCTCTCCTCTCTCTCCTCTTCTGCACCCAGGCCTAACTGTCCCAGGCCTGTCTCATGGCACCGTGGCAGACTGCGTTAATGACTGATAATGTGTGTAATTACCAGGCCAACAGCCACGAGGTAGCTGATGAAGAACCAGACCGCCGCTCCACTCTTCATTTAGGGCCCCTTGTTCCCCTTCATTCACTCTGAATGGCGCTGGGACTCTAAATGAAGCCTTATTGGACGCTGCTGCTGCCGCCGCCGCCGCCGCTGCTGCTGCTGCACTCGCGGGCCTGACAGTCATTAAGGCGGCCATCTAAATGAAAGGAAGGGGGGAAACGGCCATTACCATAAGAATGCATGTCAAAGCAATTTTGATGTGGCTTTAATTTGGGTGCAGAAGGGTACCCGGAGTATTCAGTCCACATTATGGTGCAGATAGACAGTCAGCATTCTCTGCTAATTTAACAGTTCATATACCTAGGCAGGGGCTTCCATTCAACTCGCCCGCCTCCAAACTGGAAGCCAATAACTGACTAATGACAGTTATTACCGTTCATCTTCTTCCTCTAAACGTCCCTCTGAACCGTAGTTTCCAACGGCAGGGGTGTCTGAGTCGCTGTAAATATTTAATACCCTGCGAATACAAACGGGATTGGACTCCACCTGTGTAAACTCATAAAGCTTGTGCTAAAACCTCAGGCCTGTGGAATGCTGTTTCTGTTCCTTCCCACTCGTGAGAAGTCATGGGAGAGTCTCGGGCCACGCGGGGACGAAATGCACGGCGGCGGCGGCGGTGAAAGCAGATGTGAGGTTTTTTGGAAACACGCAGCATGTGTAGGCCCGTGATTTCCCATCATGCCACTGCTGGGGTTTGCCTGAGGCCAACCAATTTGAGGTGAGGGAAACACGTTCAGCTAAGGATAAGGGGGGGGGGGTGTATGGGTGATTGTGGTAAGCAAATCGGGGTGAGCTCACAAAGCTCTGAGCAGAGGGGGTTGTCCTAACACCGTGGTTCAGAGGGAAATGTTCTGCAAACACCTCTGCACATTGCACCACTGGCCCTCTGGTATTAGTACCTGACTGTGTTCCCAGACTTTTATACAGCTGACATCCCACAGCACCCACACCACTGCTCTCTAGTTTTAAAATCCACTGCCATTGCTTCATTCCCATGTCAATTAAACTACTTTGGAGTCATCTGAGTGTTTGGAAACATTGTTGGTTGGGTGTAGTTTACAAATCCAGTGGCCTCCGTAATGACTGGTGACACTGTCAACCACATTTGCAACCCTTCCCCTAACCCCCAACCCCGAACCCCAACCCCGAACCCCAACCCCTAACCCGAGAGGATTGATGTCTTCTTTTACTTTTCAACACCATTGTTTCTTGTTTATACTTTTCTCACCAACCATCATCCAACTGGAGAATATTTTTGTTCCTGTTAAGAAGTCACACTGTACTTTTTTTTAAATGTGTGTCTGTACTTTACTGTGTTGTATGGGTGTTCTGTGTAGGTATGAAGTGTTTCCCATTAAAAATCCTTTAGCTCCCTGCCAGAGGGGGTGCTCTTTTTTACAAACAACACCGGAAAGCCTCCTGTTTGATTTTGATTTTCAATCTATGACATCATCATGCTAATGGCGATCAGAGTTTGATGCGTCAATGGAAGGGACACTTCCTACATCAACTGGGAGCTGGGCTGTCGTGTGAGGGAGGGTTGGGAGCAAAACAAGAGACAACACTACAACACTGACGAACATACATCCAAAGCAGGTGACTGGTCTTTTAGTTTTAAACCCCAGTTTGGAAAATAAGTCCTGTGAGGCCGTTTCATTTCCAGCGATTTCTCATTAAAGTATATTTATCACAAAGCAAATAAAAAAAAACCAAAGTTCAGAAGAAAGTCTCGACCATTTCAAAGGGTGACTGCAGCCTCCTGGTCAGAAAAAGTTTCCGAGGCGAAAACATATTTTCTGTAAGGCAACTTTAAAAGACTCCATGTTGTGCTCAGTGTGAATCTGTGGACCTTATATATCTCAGACTACACGTTTTGCAAAGCCTCGATTTCTAAGTGTCAAGAAACAGAGTGCTGAGCCAGTGGTTGGTGATCCTAAATCAGGACTCCTGCTGTGTGAACCTTCATTAGGGCCCTGACTGTTTTCTTACCCTATAAATTATTCGACCCCGCTAACTCCTTCAAATCGTTTAATCTGCAGGCACAGCCTCGGTCGCGCTGTGGAGGAAGTATGGCTGGCTGTCAGGGATTTTGTGGTGTGACGGAAAAGGCTGGTCCATTCACGCTGGCATGACCCGTGACAGCGTGGTGCAGGAGTGAGAAGTGAGGGGCCTTATGTTGGGATGCCATCAGCAGAGAATGTGGCCACCATGTGACCTCGTCAGAAGATCAAAATTCCGATTGATTTGTAAGGTTTCTTGAAGGGGGAGGAGTCAGAGAAGTCTCTGTGGCTCAGTGTAAATTCATGTTTATGTACTTGTCTACCTCCATGTTTGTGTCTAACTATTGATGTACTTGATACGAACGATTTTTATCTATAATTGTCATTATCTACAAAACTGAGTTTTTGCATACGGAATGAGACTAATGATGCCTATATTTGTTTTCGCTCAATTTTCAAAAATCAATAAAGAAACATGTTTAAAAAGAAGATCCAAATTCCACGAGGGAAAAACGCTGAGAATCACACTAAGACATTTACACCATTAAAAGCTGGCTGAACGTCAAGTTGCGGTTTAATTCCCCTCTGTGCCTTTGAGTAATCCTGGCCGTTAAATACACTCTGAGAAAACATATTTCTTAATCAATTCCTTGGTTGGTTAATGTTCGTCTGGTTTTCTACCTAAGCGTGTTTTCTGTTAGTGTGCATGGGTGGGATTGGACTCTGTCGCCATTAAAGCCTCTGTGTATTCACATCACCTCTCACACTTTTGATTTGATCAACAAATCAAGAGCAAAAAATGGAGTAAGGATACAAAAAGTAATCTTTCTGCACAGCTGGCCACCAATCTACATTCATGAAAATAAAGCATGAAAATCCAGTACATAAAAAACATCCTCCCGTCACTGTCAAGACACATGTTTTGCATGACCCCCTGCTGGCCACTGGTGATATTACACCAATGCCTAGCTAGATTTTTAAAAAGCCCACCATATCCACTCAAGCTACGCACTAATACCAGCCTTCTAAATAGGCCCAGCGTTTAAAATCGGGATCTTTCTATTCATTCTTAAGGAATTAACAAAAACTGTGGCAGTTCTAAAAAATAAATTCCTAGAACCCCCACGCAAATCAAACCCAGTTCAGAAGTTTAGTGGATACCACACTTTTTTGCCTGATGTCAACAAATTTCATTGAGAACTATTCTGCACTTCTGCACAACATATCCGAGCGAGAGTTAAAGCTAAGGTTCTAAATTCTGCAAAATCTCGTTAAAACATGCCACAATAAACAATTAGACCCCACCCCCTCCCACATTTGCTTTGATCAAAGCTAAAACCCAACACTAATCACCATGCATTGCCCGACAAATGCTATAATCTGACATTCTTTTGCAACTTGCTCTCTTACTTCCGACTATTGCCTCTGTCTCCTTGAGGTGTACCTCATCAACTTGTCCAGTAGAACAAAGTGAGAACTTGAACAGGGTGCGTGCATGCAGTGACGTCCATAGTTGTATGATAGGTGTGAATGTCAGTCATTACATTCAATCTGCATGAGTATTTTTTGATGACAATGGGGATATGAAGCATACTTGCACAAATAAGACATTGTTTAAGGGGTAAATTACCATGGAAATCCCAAAATTCTAAATTTGAATTCTTAAAATGATTCAATAGTCTGATAAAGAAATCAGATTACTATACATTACTACCCCCCCCCCCCCCCCCCCCCCCCCCCCCCACCACCACCAGTGAAGAGCCACCTGAGTGGGATGTAAGTATAACTCCACACTGTGTTGACTTCTCACTCTGGCCCCCTCAACATGAACCAACCGACTATGACCACAGTAATGGTTCTTGATAAATCCCTCCTGGGCAAGTTCAAGTTCCACTTTTGGAAGAATACTCTCGTCATAATATTTTATGAGTCAAAGGAAAGACATTTACAGTATGTCACATCATCTTTTATAATACACAATGCTCAGGAATTGTGAGTTAATGTTGGGTTTAATGTTCGCGGCACTTCACATCTGAGAGAGAAGTGTATTTTCCCTCCATCTCCAATACGTCACTGGTTGTTTAAAGAAAGGAAACGGGCGGAGCGGGCAAATCTGAAGATCCCGGCGACGTCTGAAACAGTGTCTGTTTCCCATGCACTCGCTCTGCACTGAGCCTTAATGCATCTGGCACTCTCAGCAGCATGTTGCTGCAGCTTTAGCATAACAAACACCGGCTCTCCGCAAGAATGGACTCATGGAGAGTGAGAGAGGGCACCATCACCGCAGCCTGATTTATTCTTGCACCTCCGTCTTACAGTGTGGTCACGATGCGGTGCTGTGGTCTACGGAGAACTCGATGGGTTCTCCATGGACTGAAGTCGACTCACCTCAAAAGGCCACGGTGCAGGTGAGATGCGCCGGCATAACTACATGTTGCAGCCATGCCAGACCACGACATCTGTGATTGGTCCATTTCACATTGACACATATCCAGCAGCCTCCTTTTTTAGATGGCATTAATTCGCAATGGTAGTGGTTTTAAACAGTCATCCACTCCAACTACAATAAGCTGCAAACGTTCTGTTAAAAAGGTTGGACACCAGAAGAGATTCAACACTGCGGCACATGGATCCTGACAATGTCAACTAGTGCACGGGCAGTGAAATGGAACATTAAGTGTTTCATTTTACAACGATACACCTGATTACATGAGTAAAGAGGATGAGCCTTTATTCAAGCAATCTGCAACAATTCCTGTGTCCACAGGCGTTTTCAGTGTCTATTCTGGTCATGTGTTATGTATTAGCATAGATGGGCATTAGAGGTCTAATGGGTTGAGATTTAGGTTATTAAAGTACTTTAATTTGTGTTGGCAGAGACTGTGTGTTTATGAGTCTCACAAATTGTTGTTTTTATTTATCAAGAGTGAATACTCTCCATGGAGGTAGCCATGTTTTAAAAGTAGGCCAGTTTGTAGAAACTAAAGACCTTTTCCCCCTTTTAAAAAAAAATGAAGATTACATGCTGAGAGGTGAACCATGAGGTAAAATCTGGGGTGTCAAGCATATGGCCCTCGGGCCAGAACTGGCCCACCAGGGGGTGCAATCCGGCCCACGGGGTGATTTGCAAAAACTAAGTGTATAGGAGGAGCCCTCCGGCCCACTTGAGATCAAATTGAGGACACCAATTAAAGGGTACTTAATTGGTTAAAGGGTATTCAGCTGTAACATGCAACTCCACCTCTAGGTGTCACCAATCCTAAAACATGTAAACACTCAATCCAACATGCCATTTATAAATTCAAATATTGTGCAGCTGCTGAAGATAGTTGGGTTACAGCAGCTCTTTGGTTCCTAAACATGATGAGGAGTGAGCATCCCCCAGACCTGCCCATTAGGATCTTTGATTTCCAGATGCACACTGAATACAGTGGAGTATAGTGCACACCTCCCCCCCTCTCCCACCAGCAAAGGAAAGTACTTAAGGAAGGAAAAGTCAAACCTCATTAATTCCCGTCGCTCTCCTTGGCTTTGATTCTCTACTTTTCAATGTGTTTGTTATCATTTGTATACCATCCGATCAATGGGTCAATAGATCAATACGTAACAAATGACACTGTGGGTGTTAATGACAACCTGGGATTAGAACGGATAATGCTGCCTCGTAAGATCAATCGATTGGCGGCGGCCTCCATCGAAAACATACTGCCGGGGTGCTGGCGTGCACGCGTGCACACCGGGATCAGACCCCCGGCAGGTGGATGGAAGGGCTCCCAGTGGGTAGGTGTACCATCAAGGCAGGCCCCGGCACCCTCCACCCCATCGCCTTCTTCCGAACAATGGTGCCATAACACTCTTTCATCCCTCCCGACACAAGCTCTCAGGAGCCTGGAAAAGATTTGCCAGAGTGCCAAGATGAGAGACCGGGGCTAATGCTGAAATGTCAAAGCACCTTAATTAACACAGGGGGCTATAACCGTGATCAAGGCTCCCTGGAGGAGCAGGAGCAGTGTACAACCCAATCTTTCTGCCTCCGCCGAGCTCTTCCGGATCGATCGGAATAGATTTTCTGCTTTTGCACACACCTGGATGCTGTCAACGGGGGGACGTAAATTTGCCCCCCTCTCTCCCTTTTACCCCCCTCCTTCCCTTCCCTTCCCTTCCCGAGCCTCATACAGTATTCCCGTCGAATCCATATTTCCCCTTCACAGTGCATGGAAAGCTTGCAGGCTGTTTTTGGCAGGCAGGGCTTGTTATAAAACAGAAGAGTCTGTTTACGGTGGTCTCGGTTTAAGTCTGCTCTTCCTGCCCTTACATTGAAAGACTCCTTTGAAAAGGAGGCCTTGGAGGGCTTTGGTCGGATTCTGTCCTGCAAGCACTCTGTGTCCACACACACACACACACACACACACACACTCATGAGTTCACATGTGCACAGACGCACAGCCATGGGTCGGTCTCTCTCTCTCTCTCTCTGTCTCTCTCATTACTCAGCATCAGGCTTTCACGCTTGACCTGCTTTTTAACTTTCTGATCTGGATTAGCGGCAGATAATTTAGGGAGGAGAGGAGAGGAGCGGGGAATGCGTGTCTGCTTGAGCCGATGGTGGTGGGGGGGGGGTTACAGGTAGTGCACTGTTATCATTCATTCACAGTCCAACTCAAGACGGAGTTGACACAGCTGCCTCTGAGAATTACCGCGGCTGTTTCGGTGGCAGAAAGTGATGGAGAGCGACACGGAGAGGGGCGACAGAGGCAATGAGAGAAAGAGAGAGAGAGAGAGAGAGAGAGAGAGAGAGAGAGAGAGAGAGAGAGAGAGAGGAGAAAAAAATCGAGAGAGAGAGAGAGAGAGAGAGAGAGAGGAGGAAAAAAAATCCCTTTGCGGATGAGAGTGAATGGAAAATACATGTGAAGAAAAAGTCGCTCAGCAGCTCGGCCGAGCACCTGAGTTCCAGAGGTCTGCGATTGACTTGTGAAAAAAAAAAAAAGGGACTGCCAAGTTAGCGGAGCGCCACCTCACTCTGGAGAACAGAACGTGGAGGAGGAGGAGGAGGTGTGTGTGTGTGTGTGTGTGTGACAGGAGGTGTGAGGAAGGGGGGGAGGGGGGGGGGGAGCTCAGTGATAAATCCATTTACATCCTCCCCTGTTTTATTTGCTCCCATGGACTGCGCTCGCGTCTCCCCACTCAGGCTTGTTTACCTGGCAAGCCGAGTGTGACTAAAGAAAATTCCCACAGCCTGAGGTGGGATTGGAGCCGGGCTGATGGTGGTGGCGGGGGCGGCGGCGGCGTGGGGGGGAGGGCGCAGGAGAGGAGGCTTAAGGTAAAGGAGAGGAAGGGAGGTGACGAGGGTTAGGGAGGGGGAGCAGAATTACTCAAAGTTGTAAGCTGTAACCCACCTTCCCTTCCTCCCAGCCCCCCATGGCTTAATTATCATGTGCAGCCTAGTGGAGATGAAATAACGGAGAGACTCTCACATGAACACCCACACACCCACACAGGGAGGATCGGAGGACTCCCCGTACACACACACACACACACACACACACACACACACAAATAGGAGGAGGAGAGAGACAACATGGTCTGCTTTTAATCGAAGCTAATCGGCAAGGAAAATAAACACGCTGGCACGGCAGACATCTATCTTTGGCTGCGGCTGAGGCGGCTAGATAAGGAGGAACAGGCCTCACAGACATGTGTTCCTCTCTTTAAAACACCGCCTGCTCCTCGTTGGCGGAATTAAGCTTTAATATGGGTCTTAGGAGGAAGCATCTCCAAGGTGAAGAGGTGAAATTATGGGATGGATTTTCCCCGAGACACATCAATCATCTTCAGGCTGTGGCTCTGTTTTAGCCGGGGTCAGAGTTGGCCCTTCTCTGTCTCTCTGTCTCTCTGTCTCTCTCTCTCTCTCTCTCTCTCTCTCTCTCTCTTCTCCACTTGCAAGAAAAAGGAGTTTAGTGAAAAGGATTAATAGCAACTGCAATTGATCTGTCAGAGTTGCCACATTGCACAGCATGAAGCTAAGATTTAGCTCAGAATAGCCCACCACTTATGACTTACCTCAGGAAACTTAAGGTTATACCAGAGTAAACAAATATAAATGAATACAGTGCTTCACACTATGGTCTCTGTGTATATGCATAGGTATGCGTGAGTATGTGCATACATACACATACATGTATGTGTATGCATATGTGGATGCAGACGCAACCGGCACCTCACTTTTCAGGGATATCATATCCATAATCTGACTTATGTTGGGCACCTACAGCTAGCGCCAATGTTTTATTTTTGTTTTATGTTGTGTTGCTTGTTGTTCTACATTGTTTTGCTGTGTGTTGTTGGAGAAGGGAGTTTCTTTTCTTTCTTTTTAATTTTATTTTTTCCCTCATTTTTCTTTCAAATTTCATTTTACAAAACGAATGTGTATGTAAAAAAATAGAGAAAGCGGTCTTGTACATAACATTTGTCTTTCAATAAAAATAAAATGAGAAAAAAAATATCCCTACATAGAGGGGAGGAGCATGGGTCCGTTTCCACGCGCACCTTGGCTAACTCAAAACAGTTCTCACCCTGGATAAGTGGATCATCCATCCTGAGCTGAGGAAAAGTGGGAAAAAAAATAGAAATCTCTAAAAGCAATCGTTACTTTTTGTAAAAATCTATATATTTATCACTTCCGCTCTGGGACAAAAATCACATTACTGAAGTGGAGTAATAGAGAGAAACAGACGGGAACAAAGAGAAATGCCCAGGCATCAAAGAGAGAAAGGAATGAAAGCGCACGGACGAGTATCAGTCATGTGGTAATCGTTCTATCAGTGGCCAGAGTAATGAATCCAATTTCCCGAGCAGCGCCAGTGTCATTTAGAAGCTGTGGAATGCAGATTCATGGGCTCGGCCTGTAGAAGCTTTTTGAAGCTATACACACATTAAAAGGCATTCTGGGACAGACATCCATATTGTCACGGCTGTTATTGAATTTCCTTTGGTCTGATGCTGTGCGAGAAATAAGTAAATTATTTTTAACTGACTCTGAGCCACTGATTCGTGGAGTTTCAGCTTCATCTTCTCCGCCAATGAAGTTTGATTTGCCCGTCTCTCTGTTTGTTAGCGGTATTGCACAAACAAGATGGATTTCCTCAAAACTTGGGAGAGGGGTGCAGGAGGGCAATGAAAGAGCCAGTTACAATTTTATGAGGGTCTAAATCAAGTGGTGGGTTAAAGATTTTAGTTCAGGGGCCTCATACGGCCAAACTTGATCTCAAGTGGGCGGGACCAGTAAGATCACAGCATGATGGCCTATAAACAACAACTTCAAATGTACTTGTACAGTTGTGAATGAAAATTATCACATGTCTCTTCTCAACATAACCATTATAAACCAAGTACACCATTTTTTTTACACTTTGCAAAATCATTCCAAGGGCCAGATTGGACCCTCTGACGTACCGGTTCTGGCCCACGGGCCATAAACGGCTGTGACCATTTATATTTCTATGTGAATCTGAATGACAACGCAACAGTTTCCAATTGCAGATCAACCCAGTTATCAATAGGTGTCAGTCAAAGTACTTTTTTCTGATTGAGGATATTTCATGGATAAAGACGAATGAAATCAGCCTTGTTTAAGAGACTGAAATTCCTGAGTCTTTGCAATCGGGTGTTGAACCGACATTAAAACCCGGATTCAGACAATTTAAATGTGGTTTTCAAATGGGTCTGTGGGGTCTCTGTGAAACTTCACTGCTCCACCGAGATCCATTCCAGTTGCTAAGCACAAGGCAAAGTGACATATGATGTAAATCTAGAAGCGTCGCACACTATACACCATTTCCTTTGTGCTGTAAATCGGCAGCATTTTGACATGTGACTTCTATTTTAAGAAAGAAACAACCCTCCCGAATCCACTGATCATCTAGTTCATGAACTTTGATGGTTCCAAACATTCCTGCTTCCAAAAATGCTAATTATCCAACCAACTGCAAGCACATGCGGCAAAAAGGGAAAAAGAAAACACATCGTCATTCTTCATCTGACATCTTTGATGTCCAACCACAGAATCCTGACCGTTTTGTCAACTGTCTAAAGCTGGTAAAGCAGCGGGGCAGCAGACACACACACACACACTCCGCCAGGTCCGGGGCTAATTTGCGGGGATCACTGCACTGACCCTGACCAGATAAGGTGCCAGTGGACGAAACTTCCTTCATTTCCTCTTGTTGTTGCAGTTATGGGAGCGGAGGCAGCCGGCGACCAGCTTAAGGACAGCGGGGCTAAAAGGTGAAAGCCACGCTCGGCTGAACTGAACTCGGCCTGATCAAAAAGGAATGCGACCTGGGCTTGGGGGAGGCAGCGGAGCTTATCGGGCCCAGCAGCGAGGCTTTGGAGGGAGAAGATCCCAGGCACCAGATATCTTCAGGTGAAACCAGGTTTTTCCCAGGGATGAAGCAAAAGACACTTCCTTTTCTTCCCTTTTCGTCATTGTCCCTCAACCTCAGCCTTAAGCCTCCCAACGCGATGTGAATCAAATTATCTCACTGACACCGGGAGGTCGCTCCGTTTGTTGTTACAACATGGCCGGCTTTGGAATTTGATTATTTCCCTCAGTGTCATTTTATTGGGTCGGGCACTGAAGGTGTTTGTGGAGTGAACATGCATGTTTACATTATGCCAGTGTCTGCTCACGGCCCCCCGACGCAACATTCTACCGCATCTGTGCTAATGTATCATTCATGATTTTAATTGCTAGTAATTAACTCGGGCCCAATTAGTGAGAGAGATAATCAATACTTGTTGATCAACACACAGGTGCATTATCTCGGTTGCACATTTGTGGACTTATGCGCAGAGAGAGAGGCCTGTTCGCCGCAGAGCTACATGTGCGATAATGTAATCAGTTTATTCGACTCCTTCCTCCTAACAGATTATATATTGAACTCTTCTCTCTAAACCACCGCCTACTTCACACACACACACACACACACACACACACACACCATGCAATTATCTGCTCGCTAAACTCCGCATAGGCACCTGCAGCAGATTCACACTTACTCTGAACCAAGTAAGGATGGCAAAACTAGCACACAGTGTGACAGGGCAGGGCGGTGGGGGGAGAAAGGAATGGAGACAAATTGAAATAGAAGTAAAGGAGATGGAGGTATAGGAAGGTAAGAGGCGAATGCTGCTGAGTCGGGGCTTTTCTGCAGGATGCAAAATGGAATGAATGAGGGATGAGGGAAGTTAAAAAAAAAAAAAAGAAAGAAAATCATTGGATGTCCTCCCCCTGCTTGGCCCACTAACCACACGGCCTCCAGTGCTTCGCCGCGCTGTGATCAATATTGACGTTGTCATTAAGCAGCTCTCTGGTAATGAGGGTGGGGAAGGGGGGTCCTGGGAGAGACATTAGATCTGCACGGCAGGCGTCTCGCATGCATGTTCAGCCCACTAAGCAACCGCACGCACTTCCTGCCCGACACTCCCCAAAGTTTTTTTCAATGCACAACTTATAAAACTGCAGCTTCACACCCATGATGGATTCCATAGCGTTTTCAGCTGTCAATAGCATTACGGTCAGTTTGGGACAATTCAAACCACACAACAGAGAGAGAGAGAGAGAGAGAGAGAGAGAGAGAGAGAGGGCTAAAATGCTCTGTCATTGACTGTGTGGGGGTCAGGAGAGCGTGCAGCTCATCCCTCACTGGGCCTCACTAATAGCCATGCAAACACACATTTAGCTCTGACACTAAAATCCGAGGGCGCAGAACCGTCCATCATTGCGTCTGAGAAGAAAATGCCTCCGACTGAAAGGAGCTAAACAATGAAAGAAGGAGAGCGATGGGGGCCCGACGCATCCATCCACAGTCTGGTGCTGGTGCGACCGATAAAAAGGGAGCGTGTCACGGGACTGGATCAGGCTCAAGCCTGCAGAGATGGCAATTATTGTTGTTGTGTGTTTGTGTGTGTGTTTTGGTCTTGTGGCAAATTGTGGGCGAGTCCCTCGTCGCCATTTTGCCGAATCCTAACTCCTCCTGGTTCCCAGTTCATTCGAAAACAGGCAAAGAGGCGGGACACACACGGGGTTGTGGGTCGGCTCGCGGAGCCTTCACCTCATCCGCGGTATGTGGCAGGTCGGCTCAGGTGTCAGTCAAGAGACCACACCCTTAGTTATGCGTAATTTAAAATGTCAATAATATGAAAACAAGCGAGTTAGAAAAAAAAGTCACCAGTACAGTTGTTACAAGAAAACATGTGACTGATTGAGACCAAAACCGAAGTTTGTACCACAATTTCAACAAGTGTCATTCACCTCTGAAGTTGGCCTCCAGTGGTAACCCTGTGAACTGCAAGTCTTTTCCCTTCCTGTTCCTGTGCTTCATCCGTCTGCACCGGAGGTTGCCCCTCGGCTCCAGCAGAAGCAGCTGTGGCCTCTGCACCACCCTGACAGTGACGGGGTGATGACAGGAAGCCACCGCTCTCAGCTGAGCCTCTGTAACTATCTGCAAAAGAGTCGAATCACCACGTGGACGACTCGCTGATTAAGTTCACTCCTGCCTGCAGAGGATTCGGTGTCTGCAGCCGCCAAAGTCGTTTGTATCCGACGCCGACATAAAGTGGAAACTTTGCAAGTCAGCCCGCCCGGTATATAAACAGCGTATTATTCATATGCTTTACAAACAGCTACTTCAAACAACACGCCTGTGCCGGTGTTGGAGCCATATATACCGACCATAAATATCCGAAAAGAATTTTATGTTGCATGATTTCTCAAGGCTGTGTCCAAGTTTGTGTCAGGAGACATGTCAGATGTTTGCTAAATGGAGCCGGTCCCCATTCAGCGATATCATTAGGAGATGAAATATGTTTTAAGCATTTGGAAAGTGGCCAATAATATCCGCTGTTTGTCCAACAAAGGGAACCTCTGTCTCTCACATTCACCCCTGCGGATGCTGGATACACACACACACACGCGCGCGCGCGCGCACACACACACACACACACACACACACACACACACACACACACATGCAGTATGGGGATGGTGGCTGATTTTTTAAAGTGACAAGTCCCGGGGATCAAATGCTCTGTTTACCGCATGCCTCTGCGTTGCCTGTGGGTAAGAAGCAAAACAACCTCCTCCTCATTAACACAGGCCACTTGGTGGTGCGTCTCGCTGGCAGACAGTTCGCTCGGCGAGTTCTGACAGATCCGACACTTTCTCGCATTTGATGTTTCGCGGGATGGAGGATGCGGCGGCGGCGTTTTTCATGTACGCGGCATACGTTCGCACGCTATAGTAGGTGCGGTAGTAGCCCCGGTGTCTTCTTTAGATTGTTCTCCCTGCTCCCCGCCTGAAATATATTGCCAGTAGATTACAGGCTAGCGAGAATGACAGCGGCTGCATTTCATACAAATGCTGTGAATACATAATGCATAGCATTGTCTGCGTGAACCCCTTTCACATGCTAATGCAAACCTTTCTGCAGATGTCTCAGAGGTATGTGCCGGTGACGCTGGAGTGGCAAAGAAGGGGGTAAAAAAAAAAAAAAAAAATAGAAGAAAAAAAGGAAGAATCAAATGCACTGAAAGAAATCATCAGCACCTTGGCTGTCTTCACTCATATATTAGCAATCATTCAAAAATAAGTCACCCTCTCTCATGTGGTGGAGGGAGGAAGATGAAGAGGAAGGGCCCTCGAGCCTGGCAATGTGGAACCGCCAATTCTAACCATCACTGGAACTTTCCAAAAATATACATGTATATTGCCAAAAAGTGATTTAGAAGAAGCCGAATCCAGACTGACGTCCTGCACCAAACGCATGGCAGAGTCATCAGGACCTGTGATTAACATGTCTGAAAATATCACTGCTGCTGCTGCTGCAGGAAGTGCACTCGGCAGCAGTTGGGCCAGGCACTAAATCCTGATCCAGTTAATTGTGAGCTTGTACGCTGAGGGGCCTACAGGCACTAAATGCTGTTGTGAAATGAATGAAATGCTCATGTAGCGTTTCACTGTTTTCTGCACCCACAGCAGTGTTAATGAGTTCAGGCGCTAATACCAGATTTACCAGTGAACAGCGGCAACAACAAACTTTTTAACGCTGACGCCTCAAACGAGTAAAAACTCGATCACAAACGTAGCTTGAGATCATGAATAGTTGCCAACGTATATCAATATATTCCTTAAATGTTATTATGCGAGATGTGTTGCCACTAGAGTTTGCATTAGGAGACCAAAACAAATGCTACACTATGGACACATACTTCTCTTGCACATTAGAGAGGTGTTGCAAAGTGAAGAGACAGTGGCCCAAAGCATCCAATCGAACCACAGATGGATGACATGCATCTCCTTCTTCCACTAGTCAGACCTTGTGCAAAGAAGAAAAAAAAGATTCCTGATTTCAAACCCAGTAGCAAGGTAGCGTGGATACATTTGTTCAACCCATCCTGGGTCATTCTCAGCTGTCAATCATGCACCTCACCCCATTTCTATAGCATTGGATAACATTTCAATAGCATTTTATAGTGATAATTAACTTATTAAGACAAAACGAGGTAAAATGTTTGCCCTATACTGCAGCCCGTTATCATCGGTGGTGATTGGCTCCACTTTTAAGAGGCGGTCATGTTCTTTCTGATCTTTATATAGAGTGCATGGAAAACACACAGTCACATAAAGTTAAACGGCCAATGACAACAAACAACAACCGGCTACTGTGCAAACATCAAAACGGGTCAGGTGCCACTTGTGTTTGCTAATTCTTTCAGGGTTTGAACTAGTGGGACGAAAATAATTCACATTTGATTTGAATGGAGCATTAGAATGTGCGATTGTGGCTGGACTCATCACATGAGTGAACATAGTGGGTATGAATAGTTCAATACAAAACCACTGAAATGGAACTGGACTCTTTCCCATTAAAATGAACTGGATCATATTGGATTTTTAAACCAAGTGAGAACCTGCTCACACCATCACACACCTCACTCCCATACAGTCAGTGCTTAAATTTCGCGAACATGGGGGTTTTCTTCCACCCATGAGACTAGTGCGGCTTCAAAGGGCTCTAGTAACCACAACTAGGAAACAACAACACTTTATAGCACAGTGACAATGTTGTAGTGGCAAGCTGCCTCAGACCAGTGGTTCTTAACTGGCCTGATTTCGGGACCCTCCATTCCTCCTTAATGACAGGCCACTGAAAATGGGTACATGAACCTCTTTTGGGTCACAACCCACCAGTTGAGAATCGATGCCTTCGACTGTATTCTATGCCATGGATAAGATCCATCTGTTTGCTGTCTTGCCAGTGTTGGATATTGATTCAAATGATTTTTTTTAAATAAATAAATAAATAAAACAATTATTCAGTGTATTAATAAGGTCTTATTTCCAAATTTGATACTACGTTCAAGTCATCTACCTCTACTACCAAGGGGGATCTGGGGCCTTCAGAGCATGCATTCAGATACAAGCACCTCATGGGGACACAGCAGGAGAGACCAGAAAGTAAAAACAAATAACGAAAAAAAAAGGTTCTCACATGCACTAACATGAATGTGTTTCCAGACCGCCAACCAAAACAAAGATTAGAAAAGCTCAACACACAGACTGGCTTCATTCTCTGCTCAGGACACCATTCCTCCTCCAAAACCCCACACAGAAATAGCAGTTGGCTGCCACATTAAAGTTTATATATAATCTTTAAATTACCAACGGCACCGAGCAGAGCGATGTCCATGGGTGGGGAGTCGTGATGGATTATGGTGCGGGGGGTTGGCTCACCCCTTTACTTGTGTTTTCTTTCCTTCTTTTGTTACCAACACAAGGCTTGAGGTGAATTGTAGCTTCCAGTGTTGACAGGGCCCCCGGTGACCTTCCCCCCCACCCCCCCCTCTGTGAGTGCTAGAAACACTGGACAGGCAAACCAGGGGCCGAGGTGTGTGTTTACCGTGTCATTCAGAGCGGGACTGGCTGGACTGAGATCAGCAATCAGGTCCAATTTTCAGCCATTTCGCTCCCAGTGGGGTGACACGCAAAACTGATCTCGGGCCAGAGAGCCCATCCTGAGATGCTCGACACCAGGACTCCGTTCTCAGGTTTCCGTGCAGCTCGTGTGCGTCGCTGTCCTTCCTCGCTGTTGACTTTTCAGACGGCTGGTATGTCTAAATAAGCGCTGGCTGGGAATAGGCCAGCAATCCCATCTATCCTGTCACTACTCCTCAACCCCTTATCTGATGCCGGCCACAGGGAGCGGACTATGTGGCAAAATCCCCACCCCGTCCACACGTGCACACACTCCTGTTCCTGCACAGATCTGCAAATGCTCCTTTTTTGGAACTGCTGAGTAACCCCTGAACTGTCCGCACCTCTGAACCTGCACACATTCAAAAAATAAAAGGCATTCCCATTGGAAAATTACTTACTCTTATTCTACAAACAAGGTCCAATACATCATTTAAAAAACTATAACTGCACACCGGCTATTGCATTTGTGTTCCACTGTGTGCACTTGTCCATTATCTGGCCTTGACCAAAACAACAGCAAATTGGATCCGCGCAGCCCATTGATTAAAAATGAATCGTAAAAAGAAATTATTGATTGTTTGCAAACATGCCGATAAAGTTACTAAAGACAAATACCGCCCTCTGAATTTTTCAATAATAGAGTGTGAGTAAATAATTTATTTTGGGAGGAAAGGGCAGGGAGAGAAGAAGAAGGAGTAAGCAAGGGAGAGACAAAGTGAGAGGGAGGCTGATCTCACAGGAATCCTCCATTGGCTGCAAGCAGAGGTTCTAACACACATTTTAGTGACCTATTAAGAGCATTATGGGCCCCCTCATCCACACAGGCCCTCAGCCCTGGTAATCTGGCCTATCCTCTTAAAAGTGGAATTGATTGAAACAATTGATCTTCTCTGGGTTTGGCAGACATAGCCCCCAATAATTACCTCACGTAAATCTCTGCAATCATGTATGAAATGTCAGGATCTCCTGCTCTCAGCTGGCTCCTCTTCAGTGGCTGTTTTGGGGGCTCAGTCGACACTTGTCATGTGATTGATAAAAGGAGCGACTGGCTTGAAAGGAAAGGGGGCGACTTATCACAAACACCCCAGACCTGCTATCCCGGGGCTATAGATCTAGTCTATAGATTTGACCCAAAAGAATCACAAACAGCTTTTCGTGACATTTTCACTGAAAAATGTATCTGTATTGAATTGAATAGTATTTTTATGCAAGTCTACCACAAACACGACATGGTACTTTACATGTAAAATTCTTATTTTTTGCACCTGTAAAAACATGGCGGCCCTCACAGACACGTCCCGCTCCTGGTGTAAATATACATTAAAGGGATCATTTAAGGGTAATAGAAAAGAAAGAGAAAATGTAGGTAATTATGAATTCATGAAATTGTCAGTATGTCATTTTTTTTGGACAAAAACAAGCAAAATCTTGCACACTGGACCTTTAAATCCAATGTGGGGATACAATCAGAGAAATCTCTGTCTATACATTTAGATACATCACTTATCTACCTGTGGGTAAACCCATTAAGTCAGCGTAGGGTACATGTGATGACAAGCTTAGTGTGCATACACATGCTGTAAACCGCCATCAAGCCGGCCCGACCAGCCGCATCTGATTAAATGTTATTCATAAGGCCCCCCCCCTCTCTCTATCTCTCTCTCTCTCTGCTAAACAGGCAGCGCGTATGCACAGGCAACCGTGGAGCCCTAAAAAGCAGCTGCAGAGATGGGAGGGTGCGGGATTAGGACCTGAGCCTCACTCAGATGGGGGCATTTCCATGACAGTGAGCTGTGCCACGGCTTAACAGCCCGCCCCTGTTTATGCTTTTTGGAGGAGAAGCCGGATTCCCCCCTCCCCGTGACAGATGGCCTTTCAGCCACAAAGTGCAGTGTTTAGACTTAGCTTGCTCTGGGGCAAGGCAGCAAAAGCTCTGATGACACAGCATTCAGCAAACAACTCCCAGATGCGGAGGTGGTGGTCACAGAGAACTGGCTGACCCACCGAGCGAGCGAGTAAGCAAATGATGAGCGGAGAAGACGCTCAGTCTTTGGACAAATCTGCCAGTGGGGTTGTGGGGGGTGAGAGTGGGAGTTGGGAGCGGGGGGGGGCATGACAAGGGACACCAGAGATAATGGCAGAGCTTAGAAACCAAAGAGGTGGCTTGGGCTTGAAGATACACGAGACAACTCAATTTAGATTCGAACCAGTGCAATCTGCAGCTTTTGCTTACTTCAGACGAACCCCACCCCCCCCGCCTGAATCAATACAAAAAGAGCGAAAGCATCAGTTCTGCTTTTAATTAAGAGGATTGTTAAATTTGGTTAGTTGAAGTGTAAAGAGATTTCTTCTTTATAGGCCGGCAGGGCAAAGCAGCAGATTTTGCATTTGAGGGTAAACAGTGAGTGAAAAGGACCAGCTGCTGGAGAGAATTAGCCCAGTCTCATCTGATCCAACACAAACGTAGCGCGGCTCGCTCTTAGGGGGGAAAAAAAAGAAGAAGAAGGAGAAAAAAAAATCTGGCCTGACCCAGTCTGACCCCTCATACAAAGCCAGAGAGGCCCTGGAGGCAGTGAATTAATTGCAGCCCACTAAGCCTGATACACCATATCTTAAATAGAAATGAGTTGCGGGCTCATGAAGAGGCTGCAGTCCGGACTACAAAAGGCCTAAAAGAGGGGAATTTTGTTCAATTTTGTTCAAACAGTAAACAAAAACAAACAGCAGGATTTTTTGTTTTGTTTTTCTTGTTGCTCAATGGGCCGACCCCACGTGGGTACTTCACTGGGTTGTGAGCTTTGACCATAGACTGTAAATAAAGATGGACGTAGCCTCAGTGACGCCACCCGTTGGTTTCAGCGGAGTGGTTTTGTGTCACATTGCGGGCGTGTCCCTTGTCGGCCATCTTGCCGAATCCTAACTCCCCCTGGTTTCCGGTTCATTCAAAAATGGACAAAGAGGCAGAACACACACGGCGCTGTCGTGGTGCCATCACCTCATTCGCGGTACGTAATAGTTTGGCTCGGGCGTCAGTCAAGAGACCACGCCCCCAAATATGCGCAATTTCAAAAGTCGGTAATAAAAATGAGCGAGGTCGAAAAAAATCCACCCCCCTCCTACAGTTGTCACTGGAAAACCTGTGACTGATTTAAACCAAAACCGAAGTTTGTACCAGGCTTCAAACATGTTTCATTCACCCGTAAAGTTGGCCATTTCAACATAGGTGTTCATGGGGATCTGCTCCCTTTTGGAGTCAGTCCCCAGTGGTTTACGCTATGAAATGCACGTTTTTTCATTTCCCATTGTGCCTCATCCGTCTGCACCGGAGGTTGCCCCTCAGCTTTGACACACTCACCGAGACGCGGGTACAAGAACCTCGCTACTTGGAAGACTCGAGTAAACAACACCAGCGTGAAGCAGCAGGCAACAGAGGGAAACTTACCGAGCCCTCCCCCCCTCCCCCCCTCCCCCCCTCCACCCCGACTTGCACTCCCTGCATCACACGTGTCAGGAAAATGGTTGATGAAAAATACCATCCTCTCACATCTCCTTGCGCTGGAATCATTTAGAGGGTGGAGGAGGCGTTATTTGCCGTGTTTACCCTGGGCTGCTGCTTCTCTCTCTTCAAACCCACACTGCTGGAGCCACCTAAATTGGCCTCTCGCACCATATAGATTTCCCATCACAGGCTGGCATCTTAAGAAGACACAGAGAGGAGGGCGAGGGGAAGACGAGACACAGATCGTCGGGCGGTCTGACCCCATTGTCTCCCTCAAATAAAATACATACTCAGATTAACAGGCTCGATAGCGCGTGGGGGGGGGGGGCGGGGGGGAAACGGCTCGTCGCCAGGGGGGGGGGGGGGGGGGGGGGGGGGGGGAAACGGCTCGTCGCCACGGGGAGAGGAAGCTTTATCAATCCCGCCATTGACTTAGCTTTAAGCCTGGTTTACGCTCATATGTGCGATCGACACGGAGCCCGCGCCTCCATCCGATGATGGGGATTGAAATTGAGTGTATCGTGTTGGGCCTAATAAACGGTGAACAACAGTTACTTTTACTCAAATGACTGAGAAGAATTGAGCGCAGATGATGGGCTGGACAATTAAACTGATTGAAGCAAACGGTGGGTTGAGGGGCATGATGAGTCAGCAGGAATAAGGAAGCGCGATGAGCTTTGAGGGGAAAAAGACATAATGGTCAAAGCACGGTACTGCATGTGGACATGTGACTTTTTGCGTTTCATGCACCGGTCAGCAACTTTTAGAGGAAAGATCAGGGTCCCAACTCCATCACTGTATCCACTTCTCATAAGACATAACTAGTGAAGACCCACCATAGATATCAAAAGGTACAGTACGTAGAATTTGGTGACATCTACAGGTGATGTATCTATCACCTCACCCTTCCCATCCGAGCATGCAGAGGAACAACCCTCAGTTGTTACTCAAGCTCAAAAGACACTTAGTACGTCCAATCTGGGCTGTTGTAAATACATGGCTGCCCCCATAGGGAGGACCCCCCTCTGATGTAAATATACATTAAAGGCCTTATTTAAGGGTAATGTAAAAGGCAAGTCAAACATGGCCAATCGTAAATTGTTTGTGTTTAGGTTTTGTAACTGTATTTCTACAGATACAAGTGACGAGAATGTACCAAAATTGTTCACACTGCACTCTTCATTCTCAGGCGGCAACAACATCTGTTGATGACTTCATTCAGATGAATTCTGCACACTGTACCTTTAAAATATCACTAGTTCTAAGGCAGCACCAACATGACTGCCACTCAAAACACACAGAGCCATTCTGTGGAGTAATTAGCCACATGAGCCAGAGAGTAAAGCTAAGGGTCTGCTTGAATAGTAAATATAGATGGTCATGTAAAGGTCCGGGCGGCATGGGAAACAAGAAATGTCATGTCTGGGGGCTTCTGATGTCAGTAGATCAATAGCGCCTGACAAGGAATTTTAAAAGATACTATCTGTCTGACTGCTGGTGGCAATAAACTGAAGATTAACCTTTACGTCCCTCCCAGTCCTGGGAAGTACCCTGAAGGGCATGCTCCACTGTTTACTAATCAAAAAAAGTTGCTTTCTCGATACGGCAGAACCAGGCGAACGGCTTAGTGGCTCTGCGCTAGGCCCTGAAAGTTATTGACTTCTTCCCTCCTTCCTCTATATGAGCGTCATAAATGTAAAAGATGAACACTCCACCGGCACGTATTATATATCGCCGGCAACGGCAGCGACGATGTATACACACGGCAGCTTGGTTTATTAAAAATAAACACCATATATTATCGCCACGCCGCAGCGCAAATGTAATAATTCCTGTTGCCGTGCATGGAAACAGAGGAAATGCAATCACATGACAAGAGAGGGATGGGGTTGTTGTTTTGGGAGTCTGCCTGGCTGACTGCACGGCTGTGTCCTTTGTGAGCTGCGGGGGGAAACAAGAGCTCTTTTTCTCCTCCAGAAGCATGATCCTCTTTCAGCCCGCACCTTTGAGCTGGGAGCCAAGGTTTTGAATGGCTCTGACCTCTGTGGCCCCTGCCGGCCCCCACTGGCCTCCCAACCCTCCAGCTGTTCATCCTTCCAGTCCAGCACACTGCCCGGTACCCCCCGGTTTTGTGGAGGCAAGAGGAGTGGCCAACACCCCCCCCCCACCTCCCCCCGCTCCGAGCCCAAGCGCTGTGACCCCCCCAGGCCAAGGCCACGGCACCACAGGCATAATGTCAGCGTTCCCACATGAGTGTTGGAGCATGACGGGAAGAAGAAAGAGAGCGAGGGAGAGAGGGAGAGATAGAAAGTCAGGCAGGAAGGAGAGAAAAAATAAATGAAGTGGAGGGCAGGGGGGGAGATGGATGTTCTTCAGGTAGGGAAGGGAATCGGAAAAAGAGAGGAGATATATGAGGGATAAATCAAAAGAGAGTGGAGAGAGTTAAACGAGGAGGAAAAAAATGGAGGGGCTGAGGGTTGTCGGGGAGTGCACTGGGAAGTGTGGTCACATGAAGTAAGTGGCGACAAGGCAATGAGACGGACGGTGCTGCAAGAGGCGCAGGCAAACACCAAGGTGCAATAGAAAAGCTTTGCTTCCCCCCCTGCATGGCTGGTTCCGGTGACAGGACGGCGTCTCCCCCCCTCAGCACCAGCCGCTGACGTGGAGACAGCACCAATCTCTCTCGTCTCAACACTCATCTGGCCTTCTGTCCATTCCTGCTCCACCGCACAACTCTCTCCTGCCCTCTTTCTTTCTTTCGTTATTAAAGCTCCATGGGTGTTTAGCTTGTCAATGTAGGGCTCTGTAAAAACAAGATGGCTGCCTCCACAGAGAGGACCTGCCACTGATGTAAACAAGAACAATTCTCTCACTCAGGTATATTCATTTACTTTTGAAATACCAGCATGGTCCTTTTTGTCAACTGCAGCAGGAATCATTTTTAACGTAATCTTATCAACTACACCTTTGAACCGGGGTAAACTTGCTTAAAGGTGCAGTGTGTACGATTTCAGTCACTTCTATCTGTAGATCAAAATGATGTACTGATATTTTTACAAATGTATAATCACCTGATTGTATCGTGTTCTTTTTCCATGACCCCGAAATGGGACCTTAGACTTGGAGCCCTTCTGAGCTTTATTGACAACTTAGGGCTGCACACTGCACCTTGAAACCCATACGCGTAGAGGGTGAATTTGTTGTCCTGTTTTTTTTTCCACCATGAGTCATAAATGACGTCACCACTGCAGCAGAAACTGAGACGCTCTCGCTTTGCTGTCTCGCCAGAATTAGCACCTTCAGGTCAGGATATTGTTTCCATTTGTGTTGATGGATGCCAATAGAAACCTGTCATTTGGGGTGAACTGACATGTTGGGGTTAGTGTTTATTGACCGGTGGAGGATGAGCTGTACTTATGTGTTGTTTATATCAAAATTAGAAGCTATGCACAGGTGTTCTAATTTTCTACAGTTGATCACTTTTAAATGCTAGGTCACCCGTCTGTCCCGCAACAGATTTTACAATGAGCATACAGAAGAACCCATGGTTACCCTTGGTTGTCACTAAAGCTCAGAAGGTGTTTACTGCATCCACTCTGGGCTGCTGTAAAAACATGGCGGTCCCCACCAGCAGGACCCGCTCCAGATATAAATATACATTAAAGGGCTCATTTATGAGTAACACAAAAAGCAAGTCACGTATTGAGGAGATTATACATTTGTGAAAATATCACTATATGTAATTATTTTGTAAACCCCTTTCTACAGATAGAATTCTTACACAATACCGACATCTTACACAATGCACCTTTAAGAGCAGACATGTGCATGTTTTTTTTCCGCTTGCCAACAGGTGGAAGCTGCATGTCAGAGAAAATCAGAAAATCCAAATTAAATTATGAATAAATAATGAGAAAGAATTAGCACAAACAACACAAAGGCCAGATGTGGGGGAAAAAACGACTTTTCTTCCTCTTTTTCCACATTGGAAGTCTTCCCCTACCACGTCCCCTTATACAGGAAGCATATAGAGGCCATCTCAAGCAAATATTATCCTATGGCTTTGTTTGTTTACCTGAGAAGAAAATCATTGCCTCAGGCCTATCTCTCATTACAGCACCCAAACAAAGACGGCGGCAACTTGAGAGCACTTTAAAAATGGCTATAATTTGATGATGAGGGGTGTGTGTGTGTGTGTATGTGTGTGTGTGCGTGTGTGTGTGTGTGTGAGTGGGTGTGGGTGGGTGGGGAATGAGGAGGGGGGAAGAGGGGGTTCGTGCACTCGTGCAGGAAGGGCGAATGGAAATCGCCTCTGTACAGGATGAAAGCCTCTGAGGACTATCCATTGACTATGAAATGTGATGATCCCCCTTCACCTTCAGACACAGGGAGTTCAGCGTAACATTGCCCTGGGCTCTAAACCTTGGAGCCGACACTGTGAATGGACTCCAGAATGTGCAGATACCAACTGCTGTTAAGTTTCTGCTGTCTTTTTTCTTTTTTTCCCTAAGATAAAAAAAAAAAAAAACACCAACCTGCCTCATTCCTCATCTCTTCACATCATAAACATAATATTTCTAAAGTGTCACTATAAATAACTCCAGGAGGGAACGGATGACTTGTTAAAGTTTTGTATATTTCCATACATTTAACGAGGCCCCATAACCGAGTGATTCACTGCCGTTCTCATTTGAGTGTATTTGAATATGAATGTGTGAGAAATTGTGGTTTGTGTGGTAGTGCATATGGTCCTTGTGTGTGTCTTGTGCATTTGTGTGTGCATGTGTGTGTGTATGTGTGTGTGTGTGTGTGTGTGTGTGTGTGTGTGTGTGTGCGCGTGTGTGTGTTTTCAGAACACATGTGATGCGCCTGCTTGGTTGGTGGGGTGTTGGCAGGGTTGTGGTACCCTGCTGGGACCAACCCTGCCCAAGAAGCCTGGTGGAGGGGACAAGCTGTGGCATGTACGCACGCTCGCTCACACACACACACACACACATACACACACACACACACACACACACACACACACACACACACACACGCATCGAGCAGCTGCTCCTTCTGCAGCTGCTGCTTTCACCCAACCCAGAACTCCCTGTTCCAAAGGAGGGTGAGAGGGTAAGGAGGGGAGGGAGGAGGGGGAGGTCGATGGGGGAAGGGGGAAGAAAGAAAGGGGAGACAGAGGCAGGAGTTGAGGCTAAGTGGGGAGAGTGGGAGAAATGGAAAGAGGCAGAGAGAGAGAGAGAGAGAGAGAGAGAGAGAGAGAGAGAGAGAGATGACAAAATAAATTGGAAAGATATGAGGAAGAGGTGAGAAATGGGAAGAAGAGGAAGGTAATGGAAGTGAGAGGGGAAGAGATGGGGAAAGGAAAAATAACAGGAGAAAAGTGCAGGCAAAAGGGGGATGGACACACTAACACACACACACACACACACACACACACACACATTCAGATGCTCTCAACCATTAACAGGTGAAAGACTATCTGCTTTCTCAACATTGCAAACCTGATTCTACAGTTTATCATAAGATGATTCAATCACCCCGATAATCAAGTCAACAGACACAATTTATGAAGAAAAGCTATTGATACTCCACAGGCAGCTTTCAAGTTACACAACACCACCATGTGAACAACTACGAGGATGGTGACCATTAAAATTTTCCACAGGTTAAGCCGAGATTAAACTAAATCCTGGCCTATATTCCCTATGATGGAGAGGCTCCACTGAAGATAACATATTACTGTGCAACTAAGCTTAATCTGTGTCTGGGAACGCGAACACACCCCACATACTGTGGACGGCAACCGCCCGACGGTCCTTTCACTTCACAGTCACACACAGTATTTGTGTGACTGCGACCTCTAGTTTAAAGGTGCAATGTGTAGGATTTGGTGACATCTAGAGGTGAAGTTGCGTGTTGTATCCATCACCTCACCCTCACCCTTCTGAACATGCAGGAGAACCTGTGGTCGACTTCAGTTGTCATTAAAACTCAATAGATGTTTAGAACGTCCACTTTTACTAGTGTAAAAACATGGCGGCCCCCGTAGAGAGGACCCCCTTCTCATGTAAATATAGATTAAAGGGCTCATTTATGGGTAATGAAAAACAAGTCAACCATTTAGGTGATGATACATTCATGAAGATTTTGGCATCTAATTGTTTTTTGAGGTAATAATAATAACAATAATAATAATAATAATAATAATAATAATAATAATAATAATAATAATAAACGTTATTTGTATGGCACATTTCATACAAACATTGCAGCTCAAAGCGCTTTACAATACAGGAGACAAAAATGCCTGAAATCCTTCACACTGCGCCTTTAAAACACTTTTGCACCTCCTTGTTTTTTCCCATTTCTGTGTTGACATGTTGGAGACTGCTACGGGGCTTTTGAGGAGATAGCAGGGGTAGCAGGGGTTGGAGATGAGGGGGAGGGGGCGACATCGAATGTGTCCAATTAGCAAAGTAATTAGTTAATTAACATAGAGGACCCCGAAGGCCTTTCCTAAGCAGCCTTATATAGACCTCCTCCTCCTTCGAGCCGAGCCGCACACGTTGAAGGTTCACTAAACCAGCACCTCGCAGATAGACCGGCTAACCACCCACACCTTCATCGAGACACACACACACACACACACACACACACACACACACACACACACACACACACACACTATACACCTACACACAGGTTTGTACCACTATCCTTATTGGGACTTTGCATTGACTCCCATTCATTGTGGATGGCCTTCCATAAACCCTCATCTCATATGAAGGACCCTTGAAATCAAACCCTGTTTATCACACCCATGTAAACACACAGCTGTGGCTGCTGAGTTGGGGGAGCTGTGGGTTAGGGGTTCAATTCCCGCCTCCTACAGTTACTGAACTCTTTACATTGTCTCATGTACATACAAAAATTGGTTAACATGACGGGAGAACGAAGGTGTGTTCCACCAATCAGCGTTCTTCAGCATGCAGACCCTGCCCCTATAAGAATTACAGGTAATCTGAAAAGTCCTGCCCCTCTAATAGGTACTTTTCCCAGGGAAAGTTTAGGGGTAAGGGGAAAATGTATGAATTTAGGTGGAAACACACTTGGTTATTCAAATTCCCGGGTAAATGATAAAAGCTCCTGCGGTGGAAAAAGGGGGCTATTGAGAAAGTTGGGACTGTCCTAAACATCCTCACAACTCCAAACTGTTCTCATACTTTCCTTTCAAGGGTCTGTGCTGACATTGGTCCTCACAAAGACACATTTACGAGTATATAAAAACAAACACACTCTCTCTCTCTCTATCACTCTCTCTCTCGCTCTCTCTCTCGCGCTCTTTCTCTCGTCAAATGTCAGAAACATAGTTGGCATTCAGGGTCGGCGGTATATTTTGTATTCACACACACACATGCACAGAATCTGTACATTCAGTCTCTCTGACATATGCTGTCACTCCCTCTGCCTCACTGTCTCTCCTCACAGCCTCTTGTATAAGAGCACGTGGATACGGGGGGTGGGGTGGGGTGGGGTGGGGTGTGGGGGGGCAGCAGCAGCTCGGCCGGTCGTCTTCCTGTGACACACCACACGGCTTCAGATGGTGATGATGTTACATCCTTTCCCACCACAAAGTGTCGTCTCAGCTGATACTCAGACAGCATTAATGTGCCTCTGAGTGACTAATGTTTAATGGACGTTTGAGCCTCTGCAGCGACATCACCTGATGGATCGCTCTATGTTTCTCTATACACATCAAAGCAAACGGTGGTTCTGTAATTGCGGCCGAGAGAGCGAGAGAGAGAGAGAGAGAGAGAGAGAGAGAGAGAGAGAGAGATCGAAAATGTGAAAGAGCGTCTGCCCTGCATCACTCCGTAGCCACAGGCGGTTGCACAGCGCTGGGGAAATGTGCTTACATCATCACATGCGGCGCAGGCATCCTGCAGAGGGCACTGCTCGTAGCAGAAACACAGAACGCAACGGAGGAGGCGAGCGATCCCGACCCAGGAGGAACACGGCAAGACTCTCCCACGCAACTAGGATTTCTGACATTCTTGGCAGCCACTCAGAGAAGTCAGTCCCGGAGTAGTGGAGCAGAGCTAACCTTCCAGAAGGACCGCGGTCCAGCAAGCCGAGACCAGGGGCTTAATTCATCACTAATTAAAGTCTGCATGGGGCACAGGGATGAATCCTTCCCTGAGAATCTCTGACCCCACTTTGCACAGAAATAGTCCCATGATTTGATTTGGACAAGATGTTTTGCCCCTCTGCGGTTTCTGGGTGATGTAATGTCACATGGATTCCTTGTTTGAATATTGTCTCAATGTCTCATGCAGACAGAAAGAGGTGGGTGGGGGGGGGGGGGGGGGGGGGGGGGGGGGGGGGGGGGGGGGGGGGGTATAGACTCTACACCAGTGACCCAGATATGGTCCTGGTGGAGGAGATCACTCACGTAACATGTGAGTTATGGCAGCTACAGTGGCTGTGAAGCCTCAGCACCTTAAGGAGACACATGCGAAAAGACAAATGATTCACACATGTGGTGTAAATAAGCAGAGCGCAGAGCTACGTAGGAACAGGCTGCATGAGGCACGGACGAGGATGATGGAACACGCTTCCAGGGGACGTAAAAACCCGATGAACCACGTCCTCGTTGTGCGGTAATCAGTGACTTATGTCACAAAGTTATGGTCGTCATGGTGACGATGCTGCTGAGAAGTCATCTTCAGGAGCATCATTTGCCAGCGTTTTGTCTTTTCATAGTTTTTTGCACATCAGCAAACGAAAAATAAGTAATGCTAAATCACAATCTGAAAATAAAAAAAAAACAGTTAGAAAACACAACAGCAAATCACATTGTATGACATAAAATGACTAAGTAGAAGGATATTAAAGGTCCAGTGTGTAAGATTTCAGTGATGCTGTCTCAATTTCCATAGAAATACAATGAATATGAACACATTGCACTAAAATATTCTGTCATTTCTTATCTGTAGAAAAAATATATACTGAATTACAAATGTAAAATCACTTAAATATATGACATTCTTTTCATATTGCCCTAAAATGAGCCCTTTAATGTATATTTACATCAGGAGCAGGTCCTCTCTACGGGGGCCACCATGTTTTTACAGTATCACAGAGCGGACACACTAGACAACTTCTGAGCTTTATTGACAACCGAGGGATACCAAAGGTTTTTTTCTGCATGCTGGAAAAGGGAGGGGTGAGGTGTGGGAAACAACACGCAACTTCACTAGTAGATGTCATCAAATCAGACACACTGCACCTTTAATGTACCACCCGAATATATGAACTGGACTCGAGAATGAGCCTTTCAATGATAAGTGAAGGGCAACATAGGTTCTCCTATATGCTTGGATGGGAAAGGTGAGGTGAGGGATGTTCAAATTCCACCACTACATCCTATAACACTAAGACACTAAATCCTGTAAACGGCACCATTATGCAGCTCTTATTCGGCCGTTATTGGACAGTTGCTCTGTCCACATGTGTTATGATATGCCGTTTACTTATTTTAATGTCGTTTGATGTTTGCACCTCAGGGCCACCGTACCCAGCCACGGTACAATAAAATATGCCATACTGCTGGAACTGTGGCTCTCTGCAACGATCTGGGTCTGCTCATGGAACAGTGACGCACTCAGAGTCACTTTCAGTGTTAGCGTCGTCCCTCTAATCCACATATGTCAAACCTGTGGCCCGAGGGCCAAATGTGGCCCACGAGATCATTTTATGTGGCCTGTGAGAGCTTAAAGGCAAATGATTGCATGAAAATAAATGTCTAAAACATACATTACCCATGAACTGTAGTGAATTACACATGCCACTGTTTATATGTAGCAATATATTCAGTATGTTTACAGGTGTAACATGTATGGAAATGCATATACAATATTTTTAACGTAAATAAATACTAGATAGATAGATAGAAAATAATAAAATGAGGACAGTTATTTTGCAATATGTTAACTAGTAATCACATTTAGTCCCACAATTAAAACCCGCCCCTTGAGAGCAGCCATCATGCTGATGTGGCCCTCGGTGAACATGAGTTCGACACCCCTGCCCTGATCCCTCCACGATTGCAGGAATCACGAGTCATCGGAATAAACACGGGCAGCAAACTTCACTGATCTCTATCTCCCAAGCTGTTCTAACACAAGTTCCACTGCCATGACAAACAGCTGCGTCACCCCGAGTATCAGACTCATCTCACCCCCCCCCCCCCACCGG
>JAFBJT010109724.1:76041-87292 GCA_016785325.1 Chascanopsetta lugubris
GCAGAAGTTTAAAATATCACATCAGAGTGCGTGTGATTCTCTATCAGCGAGTCGTCCATTATTGACATTGTGGGTATTCTAAGAATTCTGCACGTTTCGCAGCAACCTCCTACAGCGCCTGTGCGAGTGAACACGGACGTCTGAGTCAGCAGTGGAGGAGAGGGAGGAGTTCCGAGGGAAGACACACGGTGAGTGAATTGTCTCAAGGTATGAGACTGTGATGGTGCAGATGTCTCCAGAGACACAGTCAGAAGATCTCAAGAGTCAGGTGCAGGTAAAGCAACTTTGAATATTTCCCTTTGTTTTAACACAAGAAAGTACAAGTACAATTGTGAATCTAATGAAAATACATTCTTTACAGCTCGTGAAATCATCCCATGGGCCTAATTGTGCCCTGTGGCGGTCCGGTTCTGGCCCGCGAGCCGCATGTTTGACACCTCTGATTTCAGGTCATCAAAAAAAATCTATCTATTTTCCAATTCGTATGAATCTATATTTGCTATATGAAACAGTTACAGTATATTCCTTTTTTTCTATACTGTATTACAGTGCATACTGTATTTATTGCCCCCTGACTATAGAAGTCATGTGACCTACTTTTAAGCAAATCTCATTCAATCTGAATTCAAAATGAGTTGCCGACAATTGAAATAATCGATTCATCCATTTGTTGTCACAGCTCGCCAACGACCACCGTCTGCATCCCTTTTATTTTTCTTTAACAAAGAATTTCCCATATATTAAATCCATCTCGTGACATTTTGCAGCGTATTCCACCGACTAATGAAACATCGATTGTGTCTGGACTCAAGTTTGGCACATTTACGCCAGCGTTTAAAATAAATTCCCATCCTTGTGTTTTTGTTCGTGGTGACAAGCTTTTCCATAACAACCTCCGTTGCCTGCTACAAGCTGCCTAATTGGACAGTTCATCCACTGTACATGTGTGTGGCCTGAGGGAGGATCTGGACGCCAATTATTGCTGACTGGATGCTGCTTGCATAATAGACACGTCGGTCGCAGTGAATAGGCTTCTCTGAGTGTTTCGCCGCTCTGCATCCGTTCAATGCAACACATGCAAAACACATACTGGGAAGGAGTTCTCTCAGAACAATAAATAGTTTGGATGAAACAAATACTTTGCTTTTTCATGTTTGATTGTTTGCTTTGATGTTAAATCCAGCTTGTGCTGATTAGATGCAGCGGTTGTTACATTTTCTTTGAGACTCAGACGCCAATGTTTGTAAACAATTAGTCAAAAAGGCTTTCACTGTTTTATCACTGGACGCTTGTTCTTTGAACTCGACTTTAAAGGAATAGTGCGCAGCATTTGTCTTTGAAAATAATGTCGTGTTGAGTTGTGATTAGAATCTGCTGAGATTCTGTCTGTGTTTTCTCATTCTCTCATTGGCTGTGGCTGTGTGCAGGCAATTCTGGGATGCAGCATTTGGACAGGTGGTGTTTAGCCTGATTAGCTCTCGATAGTATCTGCATTGCATGTGATGGAGTACTGTACGTTGGAGGCACACCAAGTCATACTGGTGTGCAGAGGACCAGGGGCCAATTTGACTGGTGTGTTTACACACTTGCGGTCGACCGGTTATCAGCCGGGCCAAATGTTTGGGGTCAATATTCAGGATTTTGTTGAGGGTATGAATTAGTGTGTTATTTCAACTATCTCTCCCACATCACACCCACAACACACTCTGATAGCCAATCAATGCTGTAGCCTTGGGACTGAAGGATTTTTGTTTTCACTGTAAATGTATTTTGGGTGCATATATCATTTATTACAAATATCATCACTGAAAAAAAAAATTCATCTGTTAACCATTAAATCCTACATACTATTCTGCCCTGTTTTTACAATAGGCCAGAGTGGACATACGAAACATCTTTTGGGCTTCAAAGACAACCGAGGGCTGGGGAGGGGAACGGTGAGCCGATGCCTAAAAAAACATTCAACTTCACCAGCAGTTGTCACCAAATCCTACACACTGCACCTTTAAGGAAATCAAATAAATAGAGTAGAATATATCAACACTGCAGTCACACACGTCTGCTGGCTGCAGCTGAAACCTGCGTCAGTTGGAGGTGGGAAAATTCTCTATCGGAGATTACAACAGGAAGTTGGCTTTTAAAACCAACCACCATTCAGAGCTGATTACTGAACATTTAACAACATTAACTTTTCCACATCCATTGCTCCGCCACTGTAAAATCACCACTCTGGGTGCAGTTTGTCTATTTCAGGAGTCAATCGCTCCACCATGACATCTTTCTTTTTATATCACGCTTTGATATCCTCATGGATAAAGGCAGAATGCAACAGTTATTGTAAACCGATAGTGATGGCTTACGCGGGGAAATCCCATCGGCATGGCTGGCATTTACTGGTAAACCAAAACACAAAGCCAATAATCTCCGTGTCATTAAGGCTGAATTTCCTCCACTCAACCTAATGTGATGACAGAGATAAAACCTTGTCGGGCTCACTGTGCATGGGAAAATGAGAGGTGCCATTAGCCTGACAAATGATGACAACGCTAACATGAGGCGGCTCCACGTCGCACGTTCTACCGGTGACACCGACGGCAGCTGTTTGATCGGCGTGTGTGATGTGCAAATCGGGGCAACATGGAATTTTTAAAGCTTTTAAAAAGCTGGATTTTAAGGGGGAAAAAACGTGAAGAATACTTGACAACGCAAAGGTGTTGGCCCTCACTCTATTTTCTTTTTAACAGGGGTCAATCCCGATCGTCATGTGAGCCCGTAACGACGTGTGCCTGCCGCCGCAAGTAAGAGAGAGAGAGAGCTCTTAGACACTCTGAGCACTTTTGGCAAAGATAGCTTTTAACACAGCAATCAGTGGTTTTCTGCACGGACGGGGCGCGGCGAGGGTCATGCATTTGTTTCAGCAACAAGCGGAAAAGTTGTCACACTTACCAGAGAGAGAGAGAGAGAGAGAGAGAGAGAGAGAGAGAGAGAGCGAGAGAGAGAGAGAGAGAGAGGCCCCGGTGTAATTACCACGTTGGCAGATAACCCCTGCAATCTCCCCAGACAGTGAGACTTCCGCAGCACCTCGCACAATTGTCTCCGAGTCCCTTTGAGGGCCTTGTTAAACATGTTTGTTTTGGTTTTGACAGGTTTCTGTCACAGACAGACACAGACGGGGTTTCTCCAAAGGCCAACAAGCCCCCCACCCCCACCCCCACCCCCAGTTGGTTGGTTCACGCAGTTTGTTGAGTTAGCCCGCTGTCTTCCAGGGAGCTTCGTGGCTTCGTCTACTTTCTAATGGCAACATCTGAGGCGGAGAGACAAAGCGTCTGCGCAAACTAAATGTGTCTGAGGATGTCACACATCTGTGTTTAAAGGGGCAGTGTGTGAGATTTGGTGACATCGAAAGATGAAGTTGCGTGTTGTATCCATCACCTCACCTTCAGAAGCTATGGTAGACCTCAGTTGTCCTCAAAACTCAAAAGAGGTTTAGCATGTCCTCTCTGGTCTACAGTAAAAACATGGCGGCCACCGTAGAGAGGACCCACTCCATATGTACATCAATGGGGCTTCAAGGATAAAGGGAAAAAATAACACATTTAGGTGATTATAAATTCATTAAATTGTGAATTGCTTTGTAATCTTTTTTAGAAGTGACAAAAACATTAAAATCGTACACACTGCACCTTTATTTGAGGTAAAGTCCCCCCCCCCAACCCCTCTGTTCTGTTCGTCTTTCTTACACTGGGCGTCTGCGTGTGTCTTAATAATTCTGGAACGAGCCACCGTGCGCAATCCTGTGGTGCCACGCTCGCTTAATGTTTCAGAAATGTCATTTGAAAGTAATTCAGTAAGCACCCTCATGAAAAAGAGATGAAATACAGATTGCCATTGGGTATATTAACACCTGTCACATCGGACAGATATCATATTGCACGGCGGTGGTTACACAGCTTTCTATTATTTTCCCCGACTCCCAAAACATCACCTTGGCCTCGCAATCTACCGACGTAATTACCTCATCAAATAAACTATCAACAAAGCCCCTAAAATAGGATTTGTGGAAGTGGGAGGGGGGAGGTGGGGGGGTAAATAAAACAAAACAAAATAAAAAAATAAAAGAGAGAAACATATCATCACGCCCAACATATGTGAGACGTGTGACGTTTAGAAGTCAGGGGAGCAAAGCCTTGAGGGCATACAATCAATATTACATTTTCCATTGCCACCTTCATAGCTATTGTAAATGGCTTGTGTCAAAAATAATAACAGGTTGTATCAGGAACCTTGGGTTTGCAATTTCACTCCGAGTGCTCCGAGGGCCCCCGTCTCCCTCCCTTGCTCCGGCACCGCTGGGTGTTAATGACGCGGCAGCGGCGGCGGCGGCGGCGGCAGATACTCCTCACGCTGCCCGCCCGTCGACTCTCTCCTGGCCCGGCCGCCCCCCCCCCCCCCCCCCCCCCCCCCATTCTTTATCTCTTTACTTCTGACAGCTCCGAGGACTACGGGGAAGGTGTGTCTGTATGTATGTACGTATGTAAGGAAACCGCTCGGTCCTGGAGATGATTAGCCCTTTGCAAGTGTTTGGGCACTCAGCCAGTATGGTATAGTATTGTTAGCGGAGCCGGGGGGGAGATTAGATCTCTTCCCACTTGTGTTGTCACAGCTCTTGAGGAAGCAATAAGCAAAATGAGACTCAGTCATATGCGCACGAGAGGGACGCACTCCTCTGCACTGGAATCAGATCCACTTCAACTTCGTCTTCTCCTCTTCTTAAGATGACTTGATTGCTTTATCTCATATGGTCATTATCTCAAGCACATACACACACACACACACACACACACACGCATGTGTACATGCACCCTGCATGGGTTTCACGATGCTCATAACTTAATTCTCAGTGACAATGTGCCTGAATCTTAAGCTAACCTCAACATAAAACTGCTCTCATCTAAATCTATGGTTAACGTAAACTCAACTGCACCTTTGATTAAACATGAACTAAAGTTACAGCCGACAGATGGATCCATTCTGGGCTACTGTAGAAATATGCGGGTGCAACATGGCGGCTTCCATAGAGAGGATAAGAGTAATGAAAACAACCATTCATACATTCAGGTCAATTCAAATATTTTCCTATTTTCCTAAAATTAATTCACCTAAAACCTCATAAAATGCACCTTTAGTATATGTCTCCAGATTGCTACGTTGTGATGCGCATTGCTCTTGTAAACATAAGAAAGACAAGGCCTAATGTGACACTGTAAGCAAGCAAAGACACACACACACACACACACACACACATACACACACACACACACACACACACACACACACAACAGACCTCACAAACATTAGCCCCCCATTAAAATCAACCATTATGTTCAATGTGTTTTCACGTTCCTGTGACAGATTTCCATTTTTGTTCTTGGAGCTACCTTCCTGCTTTACAAGCTGACTTCAAAGAAAATGTCCACTCAGAACATTTGCATTGATTCCACGGCTCAGGCTGCACCGTCATCTCGCATCATCTGCGCCCGTGTTCTCTCATGGAAAACGTCAAAGAAAAACGCAGAGATGATCGGGTTTCATTCTCTTATCTGGGTGAAAACAATGGGCTCCGTGTGATCCTCGCCAAAACGCTACACTGTCACACTTTCACAGACGTCCCCTGTGATGCGGCGGCGTCCACGTCCACGTCCCCTGCTATGTGATAAATGAGATTCAGCCAGCAGCGCCACTGAGGTGTGCAGAAAACCCAAAGTAATGCAGTATGACAGGATGATGCTGGGGCCAATCATCACGTCGTCAGACAAGAGTCTGGCAGATCTGGCTTTTGTACGTGCAGGTCCTTCTTTTTTTTTCCACCTGTGAGCTTCCACAGAGGCTCATGTCTCTGTCTGTGCAGAGCTTTTAAATAGTTCTCCCTTATCTGGGGAGAAATCTGCAGGAAGTCACAGAATCCCAGCTTATCTCGGCTAATTGAGGATGTGTGTGGTTGTGTGTGTGTGTGTGTGTTGTGTGTGTGTGTGTGTGTGTGTGTGTGTGTGTGGTAAAAAAGGGGAGGGGACTTGAGAGGGCGCCAAATGCCGCAGGATGCATGCAGCAGAGCACGTCAGGACAAGCCAGGCAGAGGCACAGTCAGGACTGACAGACACAACACCAACATCTGACGGAAACAAACAATGTGTACGTGTGCACAACAACGCCCGTACACAAACTGACGGAAACACCCGGGGCAGAGGTGACATTTAATCCATCCATCACATTTGAGCCCAAAAGGCAGATGTCAGGGACGTTCAGAGCGGGTGAGGGCACAGGGCGGTTTGACAGTTTGGGGGCTGGATGTAAACACAGGGTTTGATTAAGGACATGGATCATTTCAGTGGCAGAAGTAGAGGGTGAGAACTTCATCTGCTGAGGTTAGTCTGAATAAAACTTGACTTTTTGAAACTGTGACTCCGGGTGAAACTGTGCTCAAACAAATGCCTCAGTCAGGCTAATGTCACATCCACATAATGTGATTGAGAGTCGCACACAAACAGCCAGTTGGAATCCAACTCGCCTGGAAGCTCTGCACTTGTGTGCAACAGCGTGGGCCTGGCGTTAAATGCCAGCCTACGGATAATGTGCATCTCATCTGTACAAAAACCAAAGTGCACAGAACCTACTAAGTGCACAGAGCAGTAAAGTTGTGGACACTTTGCTGCAATGATGTAAAGGTGCAGTGTGTACGATTTGGTGATCTCTCGAGGTGAAGTTACATGTCGTATCCATCTCACCCTCACTCTTCCGAGCAGGAGAAGCTATGGTCGACGATGTATAGTGTGTCCACTTTTACTACTGTAAAAACATAGCGGCCCCCCTCTTTATGAGAATATACAGTAACGGGCTCATTTTAGGGTAATGGGGGAAAAAACATTTAGGTGATTATGAATTCATGAAAATGTCAATATGTGATTATTTTGAAATATTATTAGAAGTGTCAAAAATGACAAAAAAATCGCACACAGCGCACCTTTAAGTCAACTTAAAAAATGGCCTGTACTTCCAAGTTGAGGGGGGCCTACAGCTAAAGGCAAGTTAGAATGTGTAATGCTTCAGTACAACATTTTGCTTAAATCAATATAAATCGATCAAATCAAATCAATCAAATGAGCTTATACTGACGAGAAGTCATGGACAAAATGGATGAAAGAAAAATAAACGACAACATAGAAAAACTGTTTTCTCTAGACTTAAAAAAAACAAACCTTAAAGACACCAGCTAGTGGCCACGTCAGAGTATTACAGACAGCACCTTGATTACTAACACATTTTGAGATTTGAATGCAACTGCACTTTATTCTGCCATTCCACTTCCCATAGCTACAACAGTTTCAAGTGATTAATCGAAGATAATTTAATACGATTACGGACTTAATTCAAAACAGATGAATTCAATGCCTCCGGATCCGAAGGACTCCCGATATCACCACCTATCATAACAGACTTTTCGTCAATAAATGGTCTCCCGTGCTTCTATGTTGACAAGAACAGCTGTCCAACCAAATAGCCTCACCGAGGTGTAACCGCAGCTCGGCTTAACTTTCCAGTTAAACCCGCCGACTCATTTGCGACAACAAACGAAATGGTCCAATAACCGTGCACCAAAAGGGGGTGAGCAGGAGCAGCGGGAGCAGCAGCAGCAGGAGCAGCAGCAGCAGCAGCATCCAGTTGTGCAACATGAGAGATGGCTCCAAAGGGCGTCTTAAGGAGGTGATAAAAAGGTCCGTGACCTTCCCCCAAATGAAAGCTCCCCCCTGATTTGTGAGCCGCAGCCACGCAGAGTGTTGTTTGAGCTGGAGCGAGTGGGTGGTCTGTCACCGGGTTCACGCACCTTTCTCTCTACAAACAGCCCAAATTTACATCTTTTTAATGGCCGCTGTGTCCACCGGCCATTGTAAATCAAACGAGGGGTTTTAACCTCAAGGAGCCAGCGGGGGTTAATGCCGGGGGCACAACGGCCATCGCTGTTTTTTGGGGCCTGGGACGCAGCAAATGGACGCCCTTGACAACAGCGTGAGTCACACGTATTATGACACTTTTTTGAGTTACTTTTCTTACAGTCGCAGATGAAGGAGAAAAAAAATAGCACCACTCATATTAAAGGTGCAGTGTGTGCGATTTCTGCCCATTTTTGTCACTTCTATCTGTAGAAATAGAATTACAAAACAATTATATAGACATTTTTACAACTGTATAATCACCCCAATGTTTGAGTTGCTTTGTACGTGACCCTAAAATTAGCCCCATAATGTAGAATTACAACACGAGCGAGTCCACCCTATGGGGGCCGCCATGTTTTTGCAATAACCCAGAGCGGACATACTAAACATCTTTTGAGCCTTAATGACAACTGAGGGCTACCATAGGTTCTCCTGCATGCTCAAAAGGGTGACGGGGAGGTGATGGGTACGACATGCAACTCCACCTCCGGGGGCCACCAAATCGTACACGCTGCACCTTTAAACAAAGCAAATCATTCACACAAACTACCCACATTCCACACAAAGCGCAAAATAATGAATGTTTACCCACTGACGGATGAAATCCGGGGCAACAATTGTGCGTGTTGTACCTTTTCTGCTGCATATTCACACACAATACTTCTCCCGCTGGCATTTCCCTTCCTGCCTGCGATCAGAAAAGGGCATTCGCACGTATAGTGAGATCTCTTGGGCACGGAATGCGCAATCAGTGCAAGAGCAACATACCTGGCGAGGCTTAGCGCTCGACTGAAAGGCCATGGGCGCACCGGGAGAATTGGCTCCGTCGTAATTGAGATCCTGGCAAATTATTCTCATTTGATTGTCTAATGACCATCTGAATGAAATCCCTGCCATAATAAGAGTCCTATTTGACCAGATGCTGCAGGGGGAAGCGAGTGTCAGTCAGGAGCTCTCCCTCCCTATCTGTGCATTGTTAGGATGTAAATGCGGCGCCAATGCAAACAACACAATCACACAGAAGCGCTGGGTGTATACTGCATCTGATTGGCGCATAATCAGATTCTTTTAAAGGTGAATTACCGAAAAAAAACCACAGTCTCTCCGTCAGCTGAAGGCTCCCGTCCAACGCTCCGGCCGAGCCTCCGCTGTAAAATGAGAGAGATTGTTATTGATTAGAGTTTTCCAAGTGGCAATTCTTGACCTGTCAAACCATAATTCCCATTTGTCATTGCTTCATCAATGTTGATGGGGCTATTTTCAAACCAATTCTCTCCGAGCAGGAGAAACATGTGTTTGACCTTATGCAACAATATAAAACATTTCTTTCTCGCCCGCCACCGCCAACGCGACTCTCCGTCCGCCAGCACGGGCGCTGGGATGCAGCTATTATCGATTGCGCTCTGGCAAATATGGCGAGGTAAGGGAATGACACTGCACTTAGAGATCATTTCACAAATGTACCCTAAATCACAAAAATGGAGGGGGGGGCGGGGGGCGGTGGGTAGTTACCGGCATGGAGCTGGCTCCTCGCAAGGGGTGAGCACTTGTGCATTCGCTCAGTGTTTAATCAATGGATAAAACTGTCTATCCATTCAAGTATTGATGTTCCCTATGACAACTGCTTATCCACGTGGAGCAGGGAGACACCAGAGGCCTTTCAATCATCGGCCGGCTGAAGGCAGCACACAGAGGAAGAGGTGGGCCGAGACACATGAATCTCTGATACTGGATTCGTGCCGCATGCTCAATTATTCCGGCACCTCGACGCGAGTTAAAGCCGGAGCAGGAGTCAATCACTGTACACAGAGCAGCGAGGGTTGCGCGCCACAGTGCGGGAGCCCGACTCGGCCATTGCCTCACAATGGCAGTTAATCAATATGGATCCACTCCTTTTGATCTGCTCCGTCTGACCAACAACAATCACTAACAACGGTATAATTGCGTGGGGCATAATGGCGGCCATTCGTATCGTCGGAGGAAGGGGCCGGGACGGGAGACGCCGCCGCTCGGCCCCATCTCCCTCGCTCTCCATCCCCGCCAACTCGTTCACACGTGCGCCTCTGCAGCATCGCGCTCGCTCTGCGCTATGGCGGCGCACGCGCTCGGCCCAGTCACCTTATTAACGTCATGTTTAGACACGTATCGACCTCACTGCAGTGACGATCAATCTGCGGTAGGGAAAGACAATAATGCCCAGTTCATCCCCATAATGTCCAGCATCTGTGCGCGGGTCTTTCACTGGTGTAGGAAACAATGATTAGTTCCCACTTGTGCAATCGGACAACGCGGATGGATTGAATTAGCATCGAGTGTGATTAAAGGTGAAGTGCGTACGATTTCCGTCGTTTTTGTCACTTCTAAAAATACAACAAAACGTTTACATGCTGACAATTTGAATGTATTATCACCTAACTATCATTTTTTTTCCATTACCCTTATATGAGCCCATTAATGTACATTGACATAAGGAGCGGGTCTTCTCTACGGGGGCCGCCATGTTTCCACATATAGAGTTTGAATGACGACTGAGCGCTACCTCAGGTTCTCCTGTGGGCTCAGAGGGGTGAAGGTGAGGCGATGGGTGCAAAATGCTACTCCTAGGATGCAACTTTACCACATACTGCCCCTTTAAATATCAGGTGAACCACTCAGAAAATTCTGGCTACCTAAGCATATAATCAGCATCAAATCATCGCACACTTAGATTTATAGATTGTTAAAAGGAGTCGTGCGCGCGCTGATGACAGCGTTCTAATAGGAGTGGGATGGCTTAGCGTTTGATGACCAATACGACTTCTTAATCACCGCGATGCCACGGACCTATGACAGATCTACGAGGTGATGGAGCGGACCTGTAACATAATGAAGGCGCCCTTCTTCTCACTCAACGTCTCCCATATTCATATTTTCATCCTGTAATAACTGAAAGCCATTTCATTACTCATTAATCAGCATCTGAGGACGCCGCCACCGCCGCCCATTTCCAGCACACGCGGAAATATGATCCCGTGATTGCACAGGAAGCGCGACGTTGGACGCACAGCTGCTGCTGCTGCTGCTGCTGCTGCTGCTGCTGCTGCTGCTGCTGCTGCTGCTGGTTGGTTGGTAATAAAACGCATGGTGCGTCCTGTCTTTCGGGACCTGCACGGGCGCTGCACCGTTGTTGTGTTGCTTCCCGGCTTCTGTGACGATCAATACTTAAAACAACGATGGAAAATATGTAGTATCAGCATCTTTATACATATATATATTTATATATA
>JAFBJT010109725.1:0-42299 GCA_016785325.1 Chascanopsetta lugubris
GGGGGGGGGGGGGGGGGGGGGGGGGGGGGGGGGGGGGGGGGGTGCTGTGGACAGGACTGTTTATTTGACTACGAGCTGTTTACAGAGATGGATGCTGCGGAGCTGAGTGACAGCATGAGAAAATACCTCCGATAATATACGGACATGCAGAGAAGTCAGCAGTGAGTCGGCCCCCCGCCCGTCTCTCAGGACCCGAGAGCATCCACTCTGGAAAAGACCCGGGTCACTGAAACATTCTTCTTCTACCTAGAGCTACGGATGCAGGCTGCGAGGAGTTGTTGTTGATGAACGGTTGATTCGTTACATCTGAAAACCAGGGACTGAATGGTGGATTGTCTGGTGTCCCTGCGCATCGTGCGCAGTTTGGTGCAGCTTGACCCGAGTAAAGGGGGCGCGTGGGACCATGGTGGGGGACGGCGCTCTGAGTGACATTCCAACTCAATGAGTAAAACACTACTTTAAAGGTGGAATCAATCACAGATTTGATCAGATATTCCTCTGTTCTCTGTTCCCATTAGAATCGGAGAATTGTATCTAATAGCGAATGAAGTTTCAAACGTCACCTGAATATATAAAATGAGAGACGCCATCAGATGCTCTTTAACCCCCGCACTTTCTCACATAGTCTGACCATCAAACCACATTACAGTGCATCCCGAGCAGCTTCACTCATCCTCAAACAGGGGTGGAGCCAGAGTTTGGCCAATGGTGGCCAAGGCCCCCAAAAAAATCATCTTCGCCCCCCACCCCCCGGGCGCACTTTGCCAGGAACTTTTTTGCAGAACCATTTCTTTACGCGAGAGTTCCCATGGGGACGCAATTCAACAACGCAGCTCAAACAAGCAGTTCTCCACCAAAACAGATGGTGGCGGTAACACGCTCCACTTGAACGTCAACCACCGACATAGTTACAAAATAAGTTGTTGTGACCCTCTGCCAGAAAAGGCGGTTGCCATAGCAACTTGGCAGATAGGAAAAAAATAAGATATCAGTTTCTGTGCCACCCGTGTGTGAGCAACGGTCTCCACTACGAAAAAAAAAACGTCTGGCTCCGCCCCTGCTCGCACATACAACATTTCCGTTGTGAAAAAGAGGGTGTGGCCATTTTGTCCATTTCCCACAGTTGTTCCGACTTCTCTTAAAACTATGACAACAAGTAAAAACATCAACATAAGACGATGACAGTGTGATGGATTGGTATAAAAGAGAGGATGTGAGTTGAGTGTGAGCTCATAAATTGAGATGACCGCCTGCTGATGAAGCAATGATCACCACCTGAGCCTCATGATGAACACAGCTGAACACTGTTGCTTTTTTTTTTTAATAAGCAATAAAAAAATAATAATAACAACTCTGGAGACGAAAACAACGACACTCTGCATGTACGGCTTTCTCTGTTCTATCAGCATCTGTTTTTAACAGGGAGATTTGTGAGGGGAAATTAAAGGAAAAAAATGAAACTTGACTTTCCACCCCCCCCCCCCCCCCCCCCCCCCCCCCCCCACACTCCCCCCCCCTTTCACAATAAAGTGGGAGACAGATGACAGCTGTGGACACACAGAGTGCATGCTGCATGTTTTATCGCCTTCACCCATAAATAAAAAAACGCCGAGTGGAAGAAATACAGTCAAAATACACGATTTATGGCAACGGGCACGGGAGGGAGTCTGGAGACTTCTTGGACAATATGAAAATAAAAGTGCAATAAAACTGCACGGGCCTTGATTGTGGTCTACAGAGAGACATGGAGGGCCTCCAACACAGCTCACTTTATTACTTCATCTGAGAGAGAGGCAGAGAGGGAGAGACACACCAACAGATTTGGAGACCATTACAGTCAAATCCTTTTCCTCTAAGTGGCCACAGACTCCATGTGAAGCCCCCCAGACCCTTTTCACCCAACCAGCAGGGACAGAGAGGAGGCCACAACATCCCCCATTCACATCAGCCATCTTTCTATTTACACACTAGGCCTTTTTTTTTTGGTTTACATAAATCTTTACTACACTTTCTTTATCACAGTCGGTACCATGGAACTGAACGTGGCCGTCTCAACGCCGAGAGGAAAAGAGGAATTAATGCTTTTGGGAGTAGAATGGATTCCTGTTTATGCAAGTGGTCACTAACCTTACGACGGTCTGAACACTGAGCAAATCATTTCCTGCCAATTTCACTCACCACATCACAGCCATCGGCGGTGTGTGTGTGTGTGTGTGGGAGAGGTGGGAGAGACGGTGATTAACAGTTCGCTGCGTGGAGACGGGTGAAAATGGTCGGACGGTTTGTTGGCCACTGCAGGACCGGGCTCTGGACTCGTCGTCCTCACCCTCCCTCGTATGAAAACAGCCTATTGTAGGGTGCCGCATCTCTCTTGGCCAAAGCGGCGCATCAGATCTAGGGTTTCACAGAGCATACCGGGGGACCGGCGAAACCAGAGACAATAACAACAAATATGGCCTTGTATTTTTAGGTTGTGATTATAAAGCCCATTTCACAGTTTAAGACTCCAGGGAGCGCAAACAAACTTTGGTGTTTGAAGAAACCAGTGTCCAGAATTGGACCAGAACACTGCTGGTCCCACGTGTCCTTGGAAAATGAGAGAAAAGGGCACAAAGTCCAGCGTGCACGAAGAGTCCGCCTCAATAGTCATATGGACGTATGTACATCATCTAATTGTTCAAAGTTACTCCTTCACTTCTCCCAACACGTTAAAAACTGTCCATACAATTCATCTGAAGGTATTTTACAGACCATATTATCCAACTCATTATTACATTAAATGAGATCTTTAACGAAGTCTTCAGAAAAACAGAGAAACTGCTTCAAAACGTGTAAATAGAAACTGAAGAAACTGGTACAATAGTTACATATCAAATAAATAAAAGTGATATAATGACAAGATGAAACAGCACAGATATTACAATATTAGGCTTCTCTTGCTGCAAGAAGATTTATTTTTGCATGACAATATTAGAGATTAAAATTAAAAGTCTAAAAAGCCATGGCACTGCATCTTTGTTTAGAATGTCGAAAGGCATCTTCATGTTTGAATTAAGGTCATCTACTGTTCCTGAAAGCACCATGATCTACGTGCTGCCAATGTTGAAATTCATCACTGTGGTACTTTGCCGCCATCTGCTGGACACTGACTCAAGTTCCTCAGGAAAAGTTAAAAAATAAAAATAAAAATAGTGTACCAAATGTGCAAAAACTCCACCATACTGTGAAACAACTAATATTCAAATCAAATTACAACAGGTTAACAACAAAACGCTGCTCCATAAAGACACATAGAAACAAAAATATGTACGTGTGTGTGTCTCGATCTATCTTATTAAAATACTGTTATATTTCATGTAAATCATGGAGCCTTGTTTTTCTCTGAGTGTCGTGATTTGTCTTCTTTTGTGTCTAAATGTTCAAAAGTCTTATGAGGACCGAGGGGCACATTGTGTTGATTCTACTTGTTTTTATAGGCTGTACATGACTGTTTGGTGGAGACACTGTGTCCAGTGAAGTCCAAATAAAATGACAACAGTTTGGTCCTCGTCAGTCACATCACACGGTGATGTTAACCCAACGACATGCAAAGGGAATTCCCAGCACTGTGGTCTAAGGATTGTACTCATTCAAACTTTGACACAAGCCTAAAGTACACAACAGTTCACACACAATGTCTCACAGAGATGAGTCAAAATAAACAACAATAGAAGTACTTTGGGAACAGGTTGTGTAAACAAACAGCTCCTTCAACACACAATGACTTTGACAATAAGTGGCAGGGCAAATGTTGGTTCTTCAAATTAAACCTTATACCTGGTTACAGGTGTGTGTGTGTGTGTGTGTGTGCGTGTGTGTGTGTGTAGTTATCAGTGTCAGGTGATATTAGCCACTTAGCTCCTGCACTTGCACGTGGAAACACCCAGTGTTAGCTGCCAGGCAGCAGGAAGGCTACTCACACATTTATCTATCCAGTTGATTGTCTCATGAAGGCGCGGGACAAAGTGAGTGTGTTTACCTCGTGTCCCCATTTGGAAAATTCAGAAAAACATTCTGAACTGCGGGACTGTATCAGGAAAGCAGGATGCTCAGGCTTGAGGGCTTGACAAGTGAGACGTTAGCAGCGACGCGCGGTGATGACGCACCTGGCGCAGGTGTGACTGATCACGGATTAAGCACGTGACTCTGACCACGAGGTTCATTCAAAAATGCAAAAATACACACGAATTGTGCAGCAAACAAACACACAAGTAAATAATTTTACAATAGTACAATCTGACTGAGTTGAAGAAACAAAATAATTTAAAAAATAATCATAACAATTATAATAAGACAAAACATTTAAAAATATTAATAATAATCATAATAACAATAACAATAGTGAGAAAAGAGAGATAATGATAATGTGGTTATCTTTATTGTTGTCGTTACTAATTTCATACATCATATAAAAAGTTATATTATTATAATTATTTGTACTTTTAAAAATAATTAACCTTTTCCTGCCCTGAATTGGTAAATCTTCAACTCTACAGCCATTTATCAAAGGCACTCGGTGAAAGGTTTTTGTTTTTTTAATACAGTACATCAAAGTCTTCGAAGTCCACGTAAACAGACCAAATGTAATTACTGCGCATTCTTTTGCAAAACGTTCACACGTTCAGAATTATAATAACGATGCTGTTTTAAATGTTATCGCTCATCCTCCTATATGGATTCTAGTTTGGCCCTTGCATCAGACGATATTTTCCATCACCAATCAACACCAGGTTGTACGATGAGGACACGCAAAGTTCCCTGGCGGAAGTAGCCTACATTTCCCAGCATGCATGGCGCCTATTGCCATAGCAATAGGAAGTTGGCTTCATTCCGTCTTCAGCCATGGAGACCCAGAGCCTAGGATTCGTACCCGCACAGGGGGCTGCGGGTCGACTGGTCGCCGTCGCTGGGGGCGAGCAGGGGACAGAGTTACACCTGGTGAACCGACCGTGTCCCGGTTCCAATGTGAGGGAGGTCCAGGTGACGGGGACGGCGGAGGTTTGTTGTCCGGCAGACCGAGTCTCTGTCCGGGTCAGTGTGGGCAGTAGTAAGGAGTCAGTGGGCGAGGTGACCACCAGCGTGTCCCGGAGACTGGAGTACATTTTGCAGTCTATCAGGTAAACATACACACGGTGCTAGTAGCACGCCACGCATAACATGAGCCGAATGTTAGCTTGAAGCTACATGTAGCATTCGTTTGCCAAGACGAAAAAGGGGGGTTGTTAGCTGGAGCCGTGTGACGTCATCAGAATCACAGGAAGCCCTAATAGTAAGCACTGGTGTGTCAGTGTCCAGGTTCACCACGTGTGCCGTAGTGACACCTAGCGGGTGAAGTCGCATGGCTCCAGTGCGTTTCTAGTTGAATAGAGACCAACTTAAAGGTGCAGTGTGTGAGATTTCGCTCATTTTTGTCACTTACTAAAATTATTACGAATCAATGACATACTGATATTTTCAGTAATTTATAATCACATATACATATATATATATACATACATGACGAGTGGGTCCTCTCTACGGGGGCCGCCATGTTTTTACAGTAGCCCAGAGTGAATGTACTAAGCATCTTTTGAGCTTTAATGACACCTGAGGGCTACCATAGGTTCTCCTTCATGCTCAGAAGGGTGGGAGTGACGTCATGGATACAACATGCAACTTCACCTCTTGATGTCGCCAAATCTTACACACTGCACCTTGAACGCCTGTGCAAAAGCTGATTAGGAATTATAATACTAAGTTCCATGGACACTGTGAACTGTTGATCTCTATTCCTCTTCCATCACTTACCCAGTTTTCTGGATCGCGGGGTATTTCTACCAGGAGGCATAGGGCCTTTTTTTAGGGTATCAGTGTCGGGGCCCCCTGACACCACGGCAGGGCCTGAGTGGGATTCGAACCGGTGACCTTTGCTTCCTAACCACTGAACCACTGTCGCCCTACTTATCAGTGTATGATAGTTTATTCGTCTTTGCTTTTCCCGTCCAGACAACACGGCGTCCGCGAAAAGGACACGTCAGTCAGGAAGTTTCTGCACAGAGAGGAGGACCTGTATCACCTGGATGCAGAGGTGGAGTACTGAGACACCAATGATCCAGATGTTTTATGATACTGTTCAGTGTTTCCCCCAGGTTTACAGCCTTGGGGGGGCGGGGGTGGGGGGGGGGGCTCTGACTCCACTGTGAGCGACACAGAGAGAGAGAGAGAGAGGAGAACCGCATCCGCGCAACCATGAAGAGACAGAAATGACATGCTGACGTGTAAATAAGAAAAATCACATCAGGCTTTGTGGTTTGTTGGATGCAAGAACACAGTGTAGACCTGTTTCAAAGGAAAGTTTAAAATGGCGTCTGTTGTGATCCGGCGCTGTATAGTCAATCAAATCAAATCAAATCAAATTCACTTGATCTTCCCCCACCGAAACACTGCTGCTCACTCTACTGCACGGATGCTTGCAGTGGTTTTGGGTCGCATCTGACAGTGCGACGACATGTCCCTGTAGATCATCGTCACCTTCTCAGACTTCAAGAAGATGGAGCAGGTGTGCAGCGTCCTGCTGGAGAAGCTGGGCAAGACCGTGTGCGTGGGAATGCCACAGTTCTACCACAGCACAGAATGCCTGGGTCAGCTCAGGTAGGACAGAACCAACAACAATAATAATAACAATAATAATAATCTCCTCAGGACTTCCTCAGTGCATTGCATTAGCGCGGCGCATCACGAGTGTGCATTGTGTCTGCGTTGTAGGAAGAAGGTGTGTGTGTCCGCCGTTGAAAACGCACACCAGAAGGCGCGTGAAATCAGCCAGCTGCTGGGCCAATGTCTGGGACACCCGCTAATAGTCCGAGAGGAGGAGAAGAGGGAGTGGAAGAATGAGGACGAGGAGAACGGAGGCCGAGGACACGGCGCCGCGCCCACCATCACCGTCTTCTCCCGGGTGTCTGTGTCCTTCAGCCTCAGAGACAAATGCAGAAGAAAGCACTGAAGAGCTTGCTGGGTCAAAGTTGAACACTTTTTTTTTTTATTGCAATGATTCAAAGTGCAGTATGGCCAACGCTGTTGTGCATTGAAAAGAATACATATTTTAAAAACCATCATTTACATTTAACCTCCATAGAGGATGAGTGAACCAGGCTCGGGGCCAATCCGATGACTGCATCGCTTGCAGAATGCTGCCGTTTGGACATCCCTTGATTCATGTCACCCTTCAAGTGCCTATGACAATCGTTACTGGCCCTCCAGTTAATTAAACAAATATGAGGCTCCGGGTTCCATCGCTGGCGGCTCTTCCAGCAGTCAGGTGTCGCTGATCTCATCTTCAGGAAATAGCCGTCTGAGCCAGGGCTGCATGATGAACCGCTCGCCGTCAAAATGCGTAAAGTAATTCTCCAGGGTGGGAATGTTGGGCTGGGAACATCCAACGGTGAGTGTTACATGTGCGTTATAGGCATGTCTCATTGTGTGGGATTTTTTTCCCAGTGCTTACCTTCATCCCAGTGACACGTTCCAGTTGGGTTTGAGGCAGATATGCAATTAGCAGGGAGGTGGCTTCAGGCCCGCTGAACAGGACCTTGTAATGAGGTGTTCTCTCTGCTGTCACACTCTGCACGCACACACACACACACACACACACACACATGCCGTCTCAGAGCTGAGGGTGTCAAACAACATGGGGGAAGAGGTGGTAAAGGATTAAAGCGGCTAACCTGCAGTCGTGAGTACATCTTGTTGATCCACTCTGCGGGGGCTCGTGGCTCAGGGTCCCAGCTCACCACCACCCCGACCATGTGACCATTCCTCTCCATCACCACCTCTCCTACTCGTAGGAACACAAAGGGAGGACGGGGGCTGCGCACTGACCTGGATGCTGCAGGAAGTAAGACCATAATCCAAGAGAGAGAACTTTCACACGAACGTAGATGTACAGAAAACCTAGACAACACCGAGTCATATACCTTTACTCTATTTTCTATTTATACAAAGGCCTGAGAATTACATTGTTTTCACGGTTTGTTGAATTGTTTGCCAGTATTATGCGTAAATACTGAACTGATTTATACCTAAACTTTGTGCACAATGTGACATTTATTGGCCTAACTGACGTTTATACGTGGCATTATGTCCATGACATTTAGTAACCACATTGCAAACTGTATTATACGAAATCCAAACTGTATACTGTGCATCACAGATGATTGACTGAAAAGGCCACCTTGTATACATGTATGTGTAAACAGGCACAGACCTCCAAAGAATCCCTGGTCATTGTCGTACAGCAGATTCTCTACTGGAGGAGAGTCGTGATCCTCTTCCTCCTCCTGATCCAAACCAGCCGCGGACCTGTGGATCAGCACACGGGCCGTTAGTCTGTGTGTAAATAACTTCTATCTCCCTGTTTGAAACATTACGGATGTCACCTCAAACTCTCATCATGATGAAAATAAACAATGGAGAAAGAAATGATTGAAAATCCTGCCACTTAACTGACCCTGAACTAGTTCAGAATTACTTTAGCCTTTTCTGGTGTGATTGTTTTGTGCTTTCACTCATTTCTCATGTTAAACAATGTTTTCACATGAATGGTCTCTAATGTGTGATCTTCATATGCTGTCCCTTGTTTACTTATGTAACTGTTTACTATTGTCCTCCATCAATTATGCATTTATAATTTATAAAGCATCTTGTGCCGTCTTAAAAATGCTATACAAGTAAAGTTAAATCTTTTTTTTATTTTTTTTATCATCATCATCATTATTGTTATTACTCTCACATTACATGGGCGATCTGCTGGTTTGCCCAGTCCACCCACGCAGTCCCATTCAAGTATGAACTTCTCCACTCTTTCCAGATCCGGAGCAACCTGAAACACCCGGGCGTGACAAGAGTTAACACATAAAACACTGCCGCTTTATGCGTCATACGGACAGGGCCTGTTTCTTCCCGCGGAGGGATCGCTCCAGCCTACCGTGTGGTGGCGTGGTACCGCTGCACGGCGGTCGAGCCGCACCACCGGGAGATGAGGTATTGCGCGGGCACGGCGGACAGCAGCAGCGCTATCTGCAGCACGGCGGCGGCGGACAGCCGAGGCATCGTGAGCGCGCACCCGTCAGCGGGGAGGGAGACGGACGGGCACACGCGTCGGTCAGGTGGACGCGGAACTCAAGAGTCTGCTGGCCCCGGGCGCGAAGCGTCAAGCTCTGCCAACTGAATGAGATGTTTAACGTGGTTCACCTGCGGGCGAATTAGAACTTGGAAACTTTACACATGATATTTGTTGCCGTATAAACTTGGAAGAGAACACAGAACGACAGTTTGGCCCGTTTGAAACTGGCAATTCGAAGCAGAACCGGTTCTTACCGCGTATTAACATCCACCGAGCGTCGCGCAGCTACCCTCCACTCATTGCGTCTGACTTTCACTTGTCGTCTATTTACATAAACTCGACACATGTCGTCGCCTCCACCTGTTTATCTGCATTTCTTTCCAAAGCACCGAACTGCAGCTTGTGTCCAATCAGCGCAGCCCACGGGTCGACCTGCCGACGTTTAGCGGCTCGACACGTCAGGACAAACACAGCCGAACACACAGGGATCCTGTCCGGAAGCGGGGATGTGCTCTTAGGCGCAGTTACCACTTTGCGACAGTAGATGGCAGAATTCGGCGGAACATGTGACGTAGTATGTAAACATCCAACACTGTGCAAATGTTTCAATTCAACAAGTTGAATTGTATTGGGTGCTGTTTAAGCTTAACATAATAATAATAATAATAATAATGATATCAACAAAAACAATAATAATAATGATGATGATAACAATAATAACCTGTCATTTTACTATTACTGTTATCAATTTGTGTACTTCAATCCAAAAGGATCAAGTTCAGTTTAATGTGTGACTTTGACAAACCTTAAGTCAGTCTTTTTAAAGGTGTAGTGTGTGGGATACAGTGACCCAGTGATTCAGTAAAAGAGCATGTTGCACCTGAGTACCCCATCTCACCCTTTCCTGACACACATGTAGCTTAAGGTAGCTTTTAAAAACATCTCTTGAGTATCATACTACTCAGATTATTGTAAAGTCTGTGATTTTTCATGCCTCTGGATTCAGGAGTCTAAAAACGCTAATGCTCTGCACATGTCGCCATTGGCCGATTGGGGCTCTCTCAGATGTCTCTGTCCTGATTGGTGTAGGGACAGGAGCTGGCCTCTGGAGAGGAGGAGCATTGGGGAATCCTAATTGTTTGGTGGAAGGGGAAATCCTATAAAGAGTGACCACAGCTGCTTACAGACAAGAACACAGAAATGAAACTACCAAACTGCAACTTCCCTATTTACATCTTAACAGGAGCAAACATCTGCCGAGTGTCCACTGGACTCCATTGTGTTAATTATGTCAAACATTTGCACCACACTGAAGGAAATGATCCGAAGTCATATTGAAGATAAGCTTTCCCCAATCATTTGAAATATAAACATAATGTTTATAGGCGCAGGGTTAAAGAACCTCCAGCGGTCATTCTTTTGAATAATAACAAGAATGTGATTTAGAAGTAGCAGTGGATATGGAAACACAAATGTTTATTTACTTAAAATATTGGTATTAACTAACAGGACAGCAGTACTCCCCTACACATACATTCTAGCTTTATGTTTCTTTTTTGCATTAATTCTTTTATATATAAAAAGTATCCAAACTCACAAAGACATCCTGCTCACTCTGCTCATATCACGCCTTCCCCTTTCTCTTCTTCCCCAGCCCACGTCCCAAACTTTAAAAAAAAACATCCCAAAAATGCTTCCCAGTGGCTCACATGCAGCCACTCTACACACGCGCGTACAATAACACACTCTCTGTCACTCTCTCTCACTCACACACATACACACACACACACACACACAGTGACCTTAAACCTCTGATCTAACACTGTTTTCTGCTCAGAGGCCATACACATCTAAACTCTGCCACACATTAGCACAGGCCCGTGGTAAATGGATGCATGTGGTCATGAGCATGGAAATGGAGTTGGGGTAAAAGTAAAAGAGCTGATCTGAGTCATGGCGAGAAAAAATGTTCACAAAACAACACGGTTCAGAACCACAGGCAGGACGTGTCGAAGGTGTGTCTGAAATGACAAGAACAAACAATAACATGATTCTGGATGATCAATTGATTTTAAGGCCTTTTTTTTTATCATGAACACAGATTTCATATTATCACTATTCTGACCAACAACACAAAATCAGCTCTTTTACTTTTCAACAAATACAAATATATATGGGGGGTTTGACTCAGGGGAAACAATAGCAGTATTCACTCCATATTCAAACAATCTTTCCATAATTTACCCTTCAATTGAAAATGAGAGAATGTACATATGTCTCACGATTCTAATTCCATATGGCTAAACCCTTGTCAATAGAACGCTGCAGGAATGAGTCCTAAAACACTCAAGTAAGTTAGCATGCCATCACTTCTGTTTCCCTCATCTCAAAGCCAACGAGTCCCTTGAATGGTCTTCAGTTCCATGCCTGAAATAAGGCCTGTGGCAAACACAGGCCTATGAGACTTGAATGGTAAGTTCTACATAATCAAATACTTCAGTACAGGGCTGTTGTGAATTTCAATGCTTTTTAAGCTATTCCAAAAAGGAGGCTGCTAACAAGCTGCTTAACAGAAACACAATGCTGCTGGGACATTGTGCTTCATTGATCTGTTTTCTGTGGTGGTGACAGTGAACTTGTACAACAGTGGTGGGGCTTGTTAATAGCCAAACATCAGCTTTTTAAAATATCGATTGATTATATTTATGTTTGGAAGTAATGGGACGTTTGTGAAGAATATCTTCCTGAACTAAATCTGTTGGTCTCCTTGACTTGTGCTTGCTCAAGAGCTTATTTCCAGCAGACAATTCATTGACTTTTCTCAAAGAGAATCTGTGCGATAACTTCTGGGACGCCCTTAAAAGTACTTTGTTATATCCCTTCATTACTCTATATCCTGCACATTTAAGGAATTCTCAACCACTGTGTTTTAATCTGCAGGCTCATGTAAACATTAGGTTTAGAAGTGAGCTCAATAAAATTGTTCGTCTAAACTATTTATCAAAATAAAATATGTATATTATTTAAATGTGAATTTGCCTATATGTGCCTATGAGAAGATTATATATCACATTTATGAATGAAAGTCTATAATGAACACTTAAAGCCAATAACATTTCTTCCTACGAACAAACTCCTTTGCTTCCTATTTAGAACAAAAGACTCAGAGAATAGAACATACCGTACTTGGATGTGAACCGTCATGAAAAACAATGTCACTTTCATAGGTTGTCTCCATTTGGAATAAAGCTCTTCATATACACAGTATAAACAAAACTGGAGAGTAAAATGGACGTTGTGTCCTCAGATAAGTGCGACACAGTATAAAAACCATTCTGCCTGTATCATTTCACAGATCGAGCCACTGCAACAAAATCCAATATGGCAGACACACACACACACACACACACACACACGCACACACACGCACGCACGCACGCACGCACACACACCACACACACACACACACGAAAACATATGACACATCGTACATGCACAATATCAACATACTCACAGTGGAAACAGTGAAACTAAACACATTCAAAATTCTCATTCTAAAAGTTCAGTGCCCAAACACAAACTTTTGGCATCAATATAAAAACGACCAATAGATGAGATATAGGTGGAAGGGGAAGATGTGAAATGAGATGTGTCTATGCTAACACCCACTTCTCTCCAGTCAAACCATGCGACCCACATTTCAGCGTTCACTTGCTCTGTGCTGAAGCTGAACAGGAATAATGTTAAAAAGGTGAGCAGAGACAGCCATCCTCATTAATTCAGAGAGAGAAAGAAATATATAGCATGTTTGAATGTTGTCGAATCATTCCTTTTTCTGATCGTGTCAGCTTCCCTACTCGTTTCTGAACCAGGTGACAGGCAGAACCAGGATGTCCGAGACAGAAATGAAAGGGGGGGGAAAGGCCCTTGGAGGAGAAAGTGAGGATATTATGCCAGAGTTGTGAAGGCACACAATCAGAAAGATGAAGCAGTCCTCTCTCTCTCTCTCTCTCTCTCTCTCGTCCTAGTTCCACCTCGTTGATGAGAAAGTGCTAATTCATGCAAGACAGAATCAAGTGTGTGTGCGCAAGTGTGGTTACTATAGAAATATATCAACATTTTTAAAAAGTTCCTTTTTATATGTTAACCATTTTAAAATACACAAGGCTCCTCCCTCCCCACGACTGCATTATGTGGTAAGTGCATCTCGCTGTACCTTAGGTATAAACTGATGACAGGTTGGCTATAGAGAGGAGAGTATACTGACATGAATAATGGTGTGTTTACAACAACACTAAAGTATTTTTTTCTTTTTCAAACTGCTATAAATACATTTTCTTTGAGAGGTTTCACAATAATCAAATGGTGTGTCACTGTTTGTACACTGAAAGTGAAGGTGACACACTCGGTTAAACAGAACATACAGGCACATGTACTTTGCAGGGCAGAGGCCAAGCACACTCACACCCACACACACACCCACACACACACACACACACACCAAAGACATAAAGGCACAAGGTATTGCTAATGTTGAGGACGCATTGAAACATGATCTAAAATGAAGCCTTTCACTCATGCATCTTGTTTCTCTACAGTAAAAACAGGAAAAAAATGAGATGCTCTTTATAACATGCAAAACAAAACGCACTCGCACAACCACACACACACCAATAGTAAACAAAACCGATCTACAGTACCCACGAAGGTACACCATTTGGTATTTTAGCACAGACAGACACGCTCAGGGCAGCCAACGTGTAAGACTTTCAGAAACACAGAGCCAATCAGTACGTACAAATCTTAGAAAAAGCCAAGAGAGGGTTGTATAAAAGAAAATAAAAGAGCAAGAACAACAATGATGGGGGGCAAAAGATGTTGTCAGGCCATCAGTTGGTCTGTTGTCCGAACAATTTCAGCTCAGCGGGCGATTTCTTTGTCTGTGAAATATTAAAACCGAGATGAGACGCGTCTGTTTCTCCTCGTGAGTCTTTTAAGCACTAAAACTCCATTCAGCCAGACGAACGCCGAGAGTGTTTCAATCAGGCCGAGGCAGAGTGGTTCACTAGACTGGAGCAAGTCGCGTGACTGCCAAGATGTAAGACGGTGAGCTTCTTATCAGATCCAACATGGACCAGTACTGTCAGAGGAGCTGAAACGGAGAAACATGCTCAAAGCCACTGGTTGCCATCGCGATATGCTGACTGGTCTGAGAAAGAGAGGGAGGATTGGACAGGCCGCTGTGCTGCTGCTTCTCCCCAAAGCCACAGCTTCTGAGAGCAGCGGATGAGCCAGTGGCCTCACTCACGTACACATACGTGTGTGTGCGTGTGTGTGTGACTTCTTCAACAGCCATCGACATCTTCCTCACAACCTGCATGTGTTCTGTTACCAGCCGATCAGGTTGGCTTTAGCTTTCTCTGTCAGCTTGCGGACACGTCCCTTCGAGGAGGTGCCGAAAGTAATGGACGAGTCCTCGAACAGCAGCTGCCTCTGCTCCTCCTCAGAGTCCTCCTCCATGTACCAGGCTGAGCGTCGCCCCTGGTTACGAGTCTGCATGCTCCCCTCCTCTGCGTCCGGCTTGGGCGGTTCCCTGCGATGGGATCGCTGAGGGGTAGTCTGTGGAGGGGGGTTCACCTCATCGTTGCCTTTTCTGCTGCTCCTCCTCAGCGACGAGGGCTCGGGGGTCTCCACCGGCGGAGCGGGGTCCTCAGTTCGTATCACTCGAGGCCTGCCGCGCCGTCTGGGCGCAGCAGAGTCCGACAGCACAGGTGTTTCCTGCGTGGAAGATGCCCCGCCCTCGTCACCCGTGGACTGGTCAAGCTCATCGTCGGGGGTGGAGCTCCTGCGGTTACTGTTCCTTCTCATCTCCTCCAGCTCCTGTTTGCTCTTCCTGCCTCTCTTTTTACCGGAGGGGCGATCTTGAGGTGTGGGAGGGCTCGCCACTTCTGGAGGACTCACCGGCGGGTCTGCTCTGGATTTTCGACCCCTCCTTCCAGCACCGTGGGTCAGATGACTACTGTGACCATTCAGGTGAAGTGTGCTCTGAGATGGAGGACTGACGGGAGCACCTGAGGGGGACAGACATTAAGTCAGATGAGAGCTGGAAAAAATACACCGAAAAGGGGCCGGTGACATTAGCTACTTTAACATTAATCCTAAAACATCACACCGACAGGTGTATGTCACCATCTCTTACCAAGAGTGTGTCGCACAGGTGTCTTGAGTTTCCGTCGGGTGCTTCCTCCGCCACCACTCTCTGCAGCAGAAGAGGGTGTCACCTTCACCTTCTCATAAACCGGCGGAGTTGAGGCCGACACAGAGGTGTGAGTCCTCAATGAACGCGTCGACTCTGAGCGGGAAAAAGAGATGAGACGATTACTGCCGTTATCTGCATAATGAACTGTTCTGATCAGTTGAGTCCTTGGTTTACCTGTGTATTTCTTTGAATAGAGGAGAAATCAGATAAAGGACAACTTCACAAACAACTAGACATATCCAAGGTCTAACAAAAGTCTTCATAGCGAACAAACTACCTGCAAGAGCTCCATTTTTAAACGTACACATGTGAAAATGTCATTGCTAAACAAATTTAGTGAGCTCACCTGCTATGCTGTGTGTGTTGCTTGTCGTATTATGCGAGGAGGATGCAGCAGGTGGAGAATGTGCAGAAGAGCGAGCTGCACTTCGTGTTCGCCCTCCAGCCGGTGTCTCCACCTTCCCATTTACCAGCTGAGGTTGCTGCTTCAGTGGAACGCTCTGTCTCAGGGAGGATGGTCGTGATGGAGGTGGGGACAGCTCCCTTTTTGCCGTCACCCTGGATGATACGCGTCTCTTCCTCTCTGGACTGTGTGAGGAAAAAAAGATTTAAAGAAAACAAACACACCAGAGGAGCGCCGAAACCAAACATCATGAAATGTACGTCCTACCTGGAAGCATTGCTGCTGGTGGGACTCTCACTCCTCCGCCTCCTTCTCTTCATCGTGTGCCGCGTTTGTCTGTCTGTAGTGTGTCGCGTCTGTCTGTCGGTGCCCTGCCTGGTCAGTTTGTCTGTCAGGCCGTGGATGGCCTTGTAGTCGGCCAGGATGGAGCTGACATGCTCCTCAAACAGTGCCGAAAGCCTCAGACTCATGCTGTAGATCTGGAGACACGAGAAAGGATGAATCAATTGTTGCAAACACGGGACGTAGAGAGAGAAATAGTGTCCGTGAGTGTGTGTGCGTGTGTGTTCATGCATGTCTCACCCGTGACTTCTTACTGGGCGTGTAAGCTTTGGAATTGCTGAAAATGAGTCGCACGTCTTTGCAGAGCTCGATGGGAGACTGGTACTTTCCTTCAGTTAGCGTGTTTAGAACAGTTCCAAAGTCCATTGGAGAGTCAACTATTTGTAGGTAGTCCTGGGAGGAGGAAATGTGAGCGGAATGAGGAAAATATGAGAAGGGCGAAAGAGATGGAGGTGGTCAAAGATTTGAGGAGTATGAGAAATAGACTTGAGTAATCAGAAAAGACATTTCAGAGAGCTACAAAAACCAGAAGTGATGAAAAGAAATGCAAATACACTAAAAGCTAAACTTAGAACACTCCCTGAAGAATTCCTTTTTTGTTAATAAAGAAAGTTACCGGGTACTCCTGCAGGTCCACAGGTTCTCTGAAGGGCTCCGAGTCTTCACACTGAAAGATGAGGTCCAGCAGCTCCTTACAGCGCCCCCTCCAGGCCTGGGGGTCATAGGATGGAGGTCGAGTGCGTAGTTGTCGCTGCATTGGTCGACGTCCCTACACAATGACAACACAACTGATGAAAAAACAACCCTATGTGTCTTTCCTTGTTACAGTGACAGGGGGCTGGTGTCTAAGTATGGATTAGAATACAGGGAATCATAATGACACTACCTTGTGGTTTCTAGTGGATGTTCCAGGGGTACTAGCATCTTCATCTTCGTCCTCCTCCTCCTACAGGAGAAAAGGGGGCGAATTATTGTTGATATTGTATTAGAGAAAGCTCTGGATTTAACCAAAACTATAAAAACATATCTGGTCAAAACCGGTTCCAGATCTTCATGCACACAGCTCTCAGTCTCCAGATGAACTGCACTTAAAAAGTGTTTCCTTATAAACGCACCTCATCCTCAGAGTCGGAGAAAGTTGCTTTCTTCATAGTTTTGTACAGCGGCATGATGTCGGTCAGACTTTGGTCCCTGAAGAAGAAACAAAACGGAAAACAGGGAAAATTGTTACAACTGAGAAATCGAAGATACCTCTGTCCGGGTTTGCATCTGATCTTATTTTCCTCTGTATCAACACACAGGGTTATTTACAAATAACTCACTTAATAAATTGCAGCATGAGGTCAGAGACGAACTTGGCAGTGGTGACAATGAATGATCCAGGCTCGTTGAAGGTTTGGGCGTTGTGTTCAATGTAACGAACCTCCCACATAAGAGAGGACAATCGTCTGGAAGGACAACAATATGTATGACCAAAAATGTACACAGGCTTGATTTTTGGAAAAAGTGACAGTCCACACAGTTTGTATTTCCCCCACATCCCTTGAACTTAATCTCAAGCTGATGGAAGTTACCTGTAGAAGCGGTTCACCAGCCTTTGGCGTATAGTGCTGAGGTCAGTGACGTAGGCCACTACTGTGCAGTATGTGGGGTAGGCCTGCAGGTCCACTGGGAAGGCAAACGGTGCTGCTACATCTTGGGATTGGAGAATTTGGTTGATGGAGAAAGAGACAAGAGTAGAAAGGATGTTTACACGGTGAGATCAGCCATAACAGACAAACAAGTCAAAGCCAGTTTCAAGAATAGAGAACAACTAAGAGCACACGCACCTAATCAATAAAACATACACAAAAGGAGATCAGTTTGCAATAGCATGACACTAAATGTAGCTCTCACAACCTCCTTCAGCTCACAGAAGCAACAATAAACTTAGGTCTCAAAAAATGTTCCACAAGCACCATAATGCACAAGGAATACAGGGAGAGATCTGGAACAATGAATTGTGCCAGTCGTTGACGCTGGTGTGCATTTCCCAAAAGCCGACAACAGAGGGAGCCCTCAGATCAGCTTTCTCCTGCCGGGAGGTTTCCATGAGCACAAAGTCTGAGCTTAATATGACATTACATCATTTAACAGGAATCAGAGCGAGCATTTCGATATCTCACTCCACCAGTTCACAGCTCCCCTCGGTGTATGATGATCTGAGGCTCCCCCGACAAGCTCACAGCAGTGACTCATGTTCCGAGGAACCGCGCTGCAGCCTTTTTACAAGAAATGGGTTTGACTTCATACTGGTGTGTATGGCATTAAGTGGTCTGTTACAGGTGGTATAATGATGTCATACCAAGCGTGCAGAGCTGGTCGAGGGCTTTCATGATGCGATCGCACTCCTCTGCACGTGTTCCGCAGCCCCATTCCCCATCCAGAGGCACATACAGCAGCTCCTTCTGCTCGTCCTCTGTCAGCGGGACACTCAGACCCAACTCGTCCGGGAACATGGCTGCACAAAGAATTATAAGTATTTGTTTAGGATTTTAGTTTGTTCATGAAAGCATTTGCATTTGTGGCAACAAAAAAAGAAAGCCCACCGTCATCAGGGACCATCTCCATATCCCAAGGACTCATCTTCTCTGTGTCTCCATTGTCCCAACTAGATGAGAAACAGTGTTTGATGATTTATCAGTCATCAGCATTGGTAGCAGTACTGACGCTACGCACTACAATGCACCATCAAAACAACATTTTCTCTTTTGTGGCACAGTACAGTTTTGTGGCGGATGCAAGTTGTTTTTCCAATAAAATGGATACAATTAAGCTTTTGTCTTTTTATTGCAACTGATTCATCTAAAACAATACTACACAAATGATTATCAAAATAATGATTGCAAATGGGTTCTGGTGGAGTCTAACACATAATGAATGTGCAGTGTCGTTGTACGTTGTGGTAGTATACTTTATGTGTTCCTACCAGACATTATAGCACTGGAACAGGCTGTCAGAATACTGGGACTGGTACGGCTCCTGGCTCTCAATGGTACCAAACCACCAGGCGTCGTCGATCACTGATCGAAACCTGTCACCTACAAACGCATCACAGGGATTTTTAAACTCTATGCAAGCAAACAACGTGTATGTCTGGAATGACCAGTGAACAGAGACAAAGCTGACCTATGGTCCACTGTCGACTTCTGGCATTGTCAAACTGCTGCCGCAATATCAGGAAGTCAATGACATCAGGCATGTCATGGTATCTAGAGAGAAATGTTCTGAGGTTAGAAGAAGACTGAATGGAAACACGACAGATCGCAAACATGAAGTTTCACATTCTCAACCATTCTGTATTAACAATGTCAAGTTCAGACGACACAGAGTTCTTACTTCATGGAGAAGGATCCACCGGTGAGTTTTCCAGTGTCAGGGTCTAGGAAGGCGAGTTTCAGGCAGCACAGTGTGGGCAGACCCACCTCGTACTTGATGCCAACTATTTTCATCAGCTCCTGCTCCTGAACAGATCCAGTATAAAAAAGAGCACATAAATAAAGAAGGACCTTCTCAGTTACATAACCTGGAAGACATCAAGATAACCAGAGAATTCAATATGAAGAGATTCAAGTTGTAAATAGCAGTAATTATCCAGTTATTGTAATTATGGAAAGGCTCATGGAGTGCTATTGCACAGTTTTCCATATCGGGTTGTTCAAAAAGGGGGATTCAGCAGACGGGGCTGCATTTCACACACTGGAGACAACACACTCACAAAGCTGCACACTGTGCTTGTGATGCACTACAGTGTAGCACTGGCAGCAAAACTGCCTCTTCATAAGGGAAAAGAAATGGAAAAATACGCACACACACACAAATACAATGATATAAGTTGCTGCCTTTAAGAAAACGATCCATTGCTTTTTGTTTATTTGTTTGCATGTTTGTTTCTTTCTTTCTGACACAATGTCACCTACAAGCATGGTTTTATAACAGCAAAAGGGAAAAAAGATTAAAGTCAAACAGTGGAAATAGACGAATGTCTGTGACAGGAAACAAAAACAGACGAGAGTTCTGCCTCTCCTTTTATCTTTGACGGGACCAGTTTTATAATTAAAACTAACATTAAACTGGATGCCATGACAGCTCTGCAGAATGGGAATGTCCATTGCCATCTACTGGTTCGCTGTAGTGTAACTCATCCAGTCTCCGTCGTGACAGCAAATGGGTCATGGCCCAACCTAAATCAGGCACATGTCCAAAAATTCTGAAATATAGTTTCTGTCATTTTACGCAATCACACTGATGTATGACAAAATGTGGTTTTAATTAGTCATTTGATGAATTGGTGTTAATCGTCACGACGAGACTGACAAGTTATTGGTCAAAATGTGTATCCAGCAGGACCACCATCCATCCCATTACTGCAACTTGCAGAATGTATGGGGGATAGTTTTGGTTTTACTTATGGCGAGTGGAGACATGTCGCCAGTCTATATAAAGAGTATCATAAGACCTTACATAGTGAGGTCGTTTGTATGGCAAGGGTTGTGTTCAATTATATTATTAGGTAAGTCAAAGTAAAGTATGTTAACTGTCAAAAACAATGAAACAATAGCAGCTACTAATATCACGGTGGGTTGCAGCTATGCAACTAGTTTCTAGAGCACTGGTATTTTTATATTGCTATAGAAATTCAGCCCCCAAAAATGTCACTAATAATATAATTCAACTTGATGTTAGATCACAAGACAGACTCTGACATCAAATGTTCAGAGAATTTTCAAATTGTGTTACTCTTATGTTCTTGTTGAAAGAGACTTTAATCATCTTAACTGTCCCAGTATAATTTCTCTCTGTGAGGCCAAGAGTGATTTTTGTAGTGTGATGTACATAGTACATTTCTCCTCTGTGGCTCTGGGAACTCAAATACAGACAGAGTATAAATCTACAGATAGATAAGATGTAAGCGCAATGTGTCTCTTCAAAGACACTTAAATCTGTCTCTGTCAAACTTTTCCTTACCCGAAGCTCCATCTTGTGCCATGGCTGCTTCTTGGGATTGATGCTGTAAATCTTCTTCTGTTTGGCCATTTCCACATAGGCCTCATGTCCCTGTCTGAAGTAGTACACCTGTGTACACATAAAAGCACCTTTTACATTCAGGTCAGGGCGCTTTTTATCTATTTGAATGGACAGGTTTTAAATGAGAATGCAAATGTCTGAGTCGGTAAAAAAACCGAAAAGGGGCAGCAGCCTGTGTCAATGCAAATAATTTCTAAAGCTATATGAACTGTATGTGAGGTATCCTGCCCCCTGCGGTGCAAAACACACAATCCAATTTTCCTTTTGTTGTGAAAGTGTCTGTCCAGGAAAATATGTGGCTGTATTTTTCATGTGTGAAAGACAAACTCTAGAAAAGACAGGCCTTAATTTTCAGGACATTGACCAGAGCTCATGTAAAAAAAAAAACAGTAATATTAAATACAAATATAGTTCATTTAAAATATACCACAGAACACTGTGATCATTCTGGTACATGTCTTAAATTTAGGGCATGAATTTGATTTCAAAAATATAAACCATATGACACGATATTCAAAATACATTTTGTACAACTATAGGGGGTCACTGTCGGTGTTGATCTTGTTATATAAAAGATGAGCCTGTGTTTTTTGGTGTGAGCAAACATGAGCAAAGGACACTGTAACAGACACATGCACTTTGTACCTCGTCTCCCATCTGGGGTATGTAAGGACATCTGCGAGGGACTGTGTCTGTGATCCAGGCAGAGGGGAGCCACTCCTCCAGAGTCAGACCCTGCTCCTGGAACTCAGGCCCCTGAAAGACAGGTGGCACAAAAGGTGGTGAATATCACAACATTCAGAAACAGAAGAATTGCATTTGTGACATTTTGTATCCATACATACATTTATGTTTTGCTTGAGCCCACCACACTGACATGATGAAGACAAAACTCTTTATTAAGTTGTTATAACAAGTTTTGCCCAAGCGGCCGATGGCTCATAGTTACTCTTCCTGTCACTACAAAAAAAAAAATGAAATTACTGTCAAACCTTTCTCTTCTCCTTTGGCTTCTTCTTCTTTGGTAATGCCTCATCTTTGTCTGCTTTGTCTTTCTTCCTTTCCTTCTTTCCGTCCCTCTTCTTCTCTCTGTCGTCCTCAGAGCCACTGCTCTTCTTCTTCACTTTAACACTCTTCTTGGGCGGTTCCAGGTTGATGCCCGCATCGGCCGTCCAGTCGGAGTAATCACTGGAGTAGTCGCTGTGAATACGTCATAGGACAAAGTTTAAACTCCTGTCCATGTTTGTTTGATTTGCATGTGCTTGGTAAATGTGTACGTGTGTAGGAGACGATGTGATAATACTGTGCAATGTCTTACCTTGAGCTACTGTGGTCATCTGGCCAGGGCTCTTTTTTTTCCTCCTCTTTTTCCTCCTCTGAGGAATGGCCATTGATTTGACGTACTTCCACTTCTCCCTGGGAGAAGAAGTAAAGAAATAGAAACAATGTAAATGACGCCGTAAGGACTAAACCTTGAACCGATAATTGTTTTCCAGGTGGAGAAAGTTTTAAGGTAAAAAAACAAGGCCACAGAAGAATGCATTTACCTCTGAGGTGCTGTCATCGTCGTCTGCAGCCTCGGCACTCTGTCGACTCGTCTCCTCCATGGCAGCTCGAGTGTGATAACCATGGTTACCCAGACTCCTCCTCCCCTCATCGACAGCACTCTCTGATGTGGGATGAACCTGCACAATGGAGAATAGAACAGAAATAACTTTGTGAGCACAGAAACATTTTTAGCAATAGGAGGGCTGGAAATAAAAAAGATAAAATCTCAAATTGGCAATGTGTTTGTTGAGGTCCAGTACCTGAGCCTAAGTTTACTGAAGTTCTGGATTTCCAAGATGAGGCCATTGTCTGTGTGTGTGTGTGTGTGTGTGTGTGTGTGTGCGCGCGCTAATGTTGTATTTCACATACCCTGCTCTCCTTAGGGAGAGAGTGAATGGTGCGCCTCCTTCTCTCGGACTGATAAATATTGATTTCCTCCTCTCCTTTAGCCTCACGCCAGGTCACCTGCCTCCTGCACAATAACACACACATACAGGTCATGACGATCATTACAGCAACAACTTTTAAATCAGGGAACTCCTGAGGCGTTGTAACCTCTACAGTGTGTGTGAGTGTGTGTGTGTGTGTGTGTGTGTGTTAATATTTTACATGACAGAGGCATCCTCCAGCTCTGGGACGAGCACCCTGCGGCTCCAGGCCACCAGGTCTCCCTCTGTGGCCATCTGGCTGCGCGGGGCATTGCTGTGCATCTGGCGGACTCCTTCGATCTGGCCGCTGCGACGCAGTCCCACGTTGGGCGGGGAGTGGACCTCTATAGGGGAACCTACTGATCCTGTGGTGAACAGTGTCAGAGAAAACAGAAAAGCACAGGGCTTTGAGTCCTTCCATCCATACATGACGCAATCTCTCCACAGGATGAAAAAAGGTAAACCCTGCTTCTAATGTAAAAGCAGGGTTTTCTATGTAACATCCCGGGTTTAAGGATCAAAATATTTCTTGCGATACTTGATGCTTCACCCCCATCGAATCCTGATGACATCAAGCACGGGTCTAAATGACTTAAGACTTTGAGTATTGACATTCAAAATCACTTTGGAGTCGAACGGCAAACCATATGTATTAACACAAACTGTGTTCTCTCCTCATTGATTTGCACATGTTTGTGTACTTATGCATTGACATAAGTTCAAATGTGTCCTTTGAATTTTCTCTTTTACAAACCAAAATGTCTGCTTTGCATATTTTATAGTAGAAACATTTTCATTTGACAACACATTGATTACAATGTGCAAGTTATTAATTACAACTTCGTTGAATAATAGATATTGTAAATGTACTGTGTGGTGTAATTTTTCAAACAGCTGCAAATTAATCTAATTCTTGGTTTGATTTCACCTGCATGACATATAATTGGGAGTCTGTACATGCAGGTGACAGAGTTTATACAATTGTATATTTAGTGTGTAGGTTTTAGCAACATTGTGTGGCAATGTTGCATCTTGAATATCTCTCACTTCACACGTTCCCTCCAAACAAGTAGAAAATAGCCTCCAGTATGGTAGCCTTCACTTTTCATTGCAGCTAAAAGGTGTTAAGTTTGTCTATTCTGGGCTACTGTGAATACATGGTGGTGCTGTATGGCATCCTCTGTAAACAGAACCTGGATTTGATGAAAAACAAGTCATACTTTCACTCTTCATACATTGTTTTGTCTATTTTATGTTCAATTTCCATCACCAGAAACTGAAATGATTTGACCAAACTCTTACACACTGCACCTTTAAATGAATCGATGTAACAACTTAGTTTACAATTTAAGTTAGTTTAAAATAAAACTTTGTATGCAAATCCGAAGGAAACCTTGCACACATTCGAGCGCTGCCCACACTGTATTAATACGACCTTCCTGTCATGACCATGGCTCGCACCTCTACTGGCCCTGCTGTTCATAGCAGCGGGAGCAGGGGCATCGTTTGTTCCCAGTCTTTGGTCTTGTTCCTGCTGCAGCCTCTGGATCATTGTGTCCAGAGGACTGTGACCGTCCATCGCCTGCTCACTCACCACCTGGTTCAGGCCTGAAACAGTCACACACAGGAACAAAGCAAGAATCAGAGACTTAAAATGAAAAAGAGGAACAGAGGAAACAACCTGCCAAGATCACATTAGCTGGAAATCCAACAAGTTTTACAGTCATAAATATAATCACTGCTAGAACCTTTGACTTCACTTTTCACATCATGGTATGTAACCACTTTTTTCACTGAAGAGATGTGCTTTAGGGTTTTTGAGTCATCTCAAAACCAAAGAGATTTGTATTTGCTGACTGATGAATGAAGTTACATAACACTACTTTATAAACTAAAAAAGACAAAAATGCAGACTGCTTGTGGAAATTCCTGGTTCACCGATGCTAGTGTTATCTGTTTTCTGTGTAATACTCCTGCGTAATATTCCTGTGATTTTGATTCCTGATTCCTGTTCCTGTGACTTTTTTTTTAGTTCAAGAGTTTTTAATGTGTTTAATGCAACTCAGAATAAAATCAAAGCTGGAAACTCATCAATGTCTGATTCCCACTACACTCAACAAAGAAGCAACAAGAGCAGACAAATCAGCTTGTCCAATATTATATGTTGGACCTCATGAGACTTTGAGATATAAATTCGATCTGAGGTGCTCAAATGGACACAATCCCCCTGGATCAAACACCCAATCACGTCAAGACGGGATACTTAAGTGGGTCTGATTTTGGCGCCATACCCGAGGATGTGACGCCCATCTGTGGGATCAGCTGCTCGTCCCTGCAACCCTCCCTGCCAGGTACCAGCCGCTGGTATCGGGGAGGATGGGGGTTTCCATCAACGTCCACTAAAAAGGGAGGTGGCATAAGGTGTGGAGCCTGTTGGGTCTGCTCGTCCAACACGTAATTGTTGGCGTCCCGAATCAGAGGCCGATAGTCAGTATGGAAGAACATCTGGTCCGCTATCTGAAGCAGAGGTGGAAATGAGCAGGTACAAACTACATCTAGAACACTTTAATGCTTCTGGTGTCGGTGTTACTCGTCTTTAAAAGTGCACTGCATCTATGTGATCCTGCCACTTTACCTTGTCATACTTGCTGCTGGAGCCAAAGCCAAAGATGAGCAGGTGTCCGTGAGAGTCGGTGGCGGCAAAGTGCTGCCCATCTGGACTACATTTGCAGTCAAACAATGCCCCATGTCCTTGGCCTTCAATCTAAACATAGATGGAAAGAGGGGTGGGGGTGGAAGTTAATCATTGTGTTACAGTGCCGGTGGGAACGTGTGCATCTGTAGTAAATGCATCATTCAAACCATAATTTCGAACACACAAAGTCACGTAACATATTGTTGTTTTTTTGAGATAATTGTCAGCAATATGAATTTTAGGTCAGCAGCATGTTAGTATGTGGCAGGAATGATGAAGTAAGCAACATGTGATGTGCAGCAAGAGAGGTGTGATCCACTGCAAGACTAAAAAAACAGCAGAGCACCTGTACACACTGAAACCAACCGTTATCACCACGGATCTCTAAGTCATTTTAGTCAGGGGGCTGTGGGATTTCCATTAGCTTTATATAACCATCCATTCCAAAACACATGAAAACATCTTTGTTCCTAAAGCATTAAAAAGTCTGTGCTTGGGCCAAATGTGAAGACAATGAACTTTAAAAGCTCATGAGGTAGATGGAGGGTGACGGCAGCAGCACAGATGCAACAGTGCTCAACACAATTCACAGTGTGTGCTACCTAAAATACACCTCCTTATAGCAGAGGGCTATTTGATCACATGACACAGAGAGCGGATTAGCAGAACAAAACAAGGCCCATTTAAGGAAAAGTTCAGTATTTTTAGAAAGGCAGTCACTCACAAAGGGTTAGAAAAGACGTAAGATACCTCTCTCAGGTCTGTCCGATATGTTGAAAGCTCACAACATAAGAAGTTGTTCAGCAAATAATAAAAGCAGGTTTTGTCATTTTAACAGCTCAGCTGTGCAGACGGATCTAGGCAAACTGTTTCCTCCCGCATCCATGCTTCTTTTTTTCCAATATAGACAAGAAAGCATATGGAATTGTGCATATTGCTGCAAGGTTTAAAGAATATGGTTCAACAGTTGCTGCCAAAATACTAAAGCAGACGAGACATAATTCAATGGCTGAAATTCTTCCTAAAGAAGAGAATCACAAAACCACACTGCTGAAGCGGTGCAACAACCAGAGGTTATTGAGTGAGTCACAGAAAGGTGGGCTACTTTTCATTTGCGTGTTTTGAGGGTGCACCTTTGACCTTTGGCAGGAGAGATGGAATGGATGTTTTCAAACAGTGAGCTTCCTGGAAACCCAGCTTTACGCAAGTCCGCAAGTGATTACAGTGACGACAGGACGAGGGTGGAGGACAAATCATTAAGCTACATCACCACAAAAAACTCATATGATAATAGCAACACAACCAACATGGACCTGTGTGATGCAACGTCACATTGATTTGTCAGTGGTATCGGGGAAATGTGGGGCTTGTCAGTGTAAATCGGCCGTTGTCTTTCTAAGATAGTCACAAAGATTTGGGCGACTGACCAGCTCCCTGACTCACTCACTTCTTTTGAGACCGTGATTAATGCCGTCCTTGGTTACCATAGAGACGAACGCAGGAAATGCAACGGTGGCTTTGATAATTAACAGACTAGATGAATATGTACAGCCGCGTATAGGAGGGTGGTGCTATGATTTCACTCCTGCCGGTGGGCACAGGAGGGGGCGGGGCAGCGAGTGAGAGGGAAAGAATGCAATGTACAAAAAGGGACGCTGGGAAAGGACGGAGAAAGAATGTGTGTTGGGGAAAAAGGGAAACACAAAGGAATGGTTCTGATGAAATCTACGTATTAATGTGGTGCAGAACTTAGACAAGGTAAATCAATGTACCCATTTTGCTCATTCACAGCATTAGAGACAATAACATGTCACACAGGAGGAGGACACTTGACAGAACACCTGGGTTTGTCTTTAGTGGGAGCATTCATTTCTGGGTTTGATGAGTTTTACAAACACAACAATGATAATCAGACGTGAAAACTGATAAGACATAACCTCTTTCCAGCATGATGCCATGACTGAATCAAAGCTTCAGATGTGTCATTCTGCCCATGTCTGCATTACTGTAAAATAACCTGAATAAACAATTTGCTGTTTTCACTTCTCCCAAAATCAACCCAACAAGACACTGTTTAAGTATTAATGATACGTTCTTTACTAGATGTTCCTAAATCCCGCATGCTCTACCTTTGGATGGACTGAAGTAATGACATTATCAAGTTGACCACTATACATGATACGACATGATTTACACTTCACCATTTTCACAGTGAGTTATAGTCTGAACAGCTGCACACCACAGAAAAACAGAAGGGCAAACTATGGAAATGTCGTTGTCAGTCGTTGCCTCTTCCTGCCCCACATCTCTATTCTCCCTAAACTTTCCACCGCTCACACCAACTGGTTGAGGCTCACGACTGTTAATATTGACTCTGGTGCTGTTGGAGAATATGTTGTAAGAATCTTACCATGTTGAAGTAGGAGCGGATCTTGACCCCTCTTGCCAGGTCCCACACAATACAGTTCCCATCATGTCCCGCTGAGAACAAGATTCTTGGATCAAAAGGATGTGGCTCCAGGACAAACACCTCATCCTCGTGGCCCTGTTATCGTGAAACATTGATGTCTGGATTAAAACACTCACAAACAATCGAGAACAACCAATGGTGTTTGTAAATTACAGATCTGTCACTGTGGTTGAACATGTTTTAGTCCCTTTAAAGTCGAGGAAAATATATTTTGTGCCGCAAGGTGAGAAATTGATTCAAAGATCCATAGCACATATCATGACAGTAATAATAAAGACCATTATAAAGGGAAGAAGAACGGCAACAGATGCAGAAGATGTGTATTTGCAGTTCATATATGAAATCACGCTTGTGTTCATTTTTGAATTGCTTTGTTACGTCTGTGTTTGTGTTTGTGTGGGAACGTGTGTCGTCACTTCTTACCATCAGGACATGCACAAGGTTTCCCGTGGTGGAGTTCCACACCTTCAACGTCAGATTGTTGGCTGCAGTGATCACTGTGCCGTCATGACGATCCCACGCAACCATGGTAACCTTCAGCTTGGTCACCTTGTCTTCCAGTGGAGGAGGGTTATACTTCCTGAGGGGAGGACATTGTTGTCATGATTTCATCAGTCGAAATCGAAATGATTGACTTTGCACGGCTAATAAATAAAAGAGAGAGTAAAATGCATGTGAAACATTATATTGATTCATCAAAAGGATCCAGATTCTTGTATATTGTCTCTGGATGATTATTCGTAACATAAATGTACAAGAATTTGACTGTATGGAAGAAAAAAAATCATCTGTAGCATTGAGAACTCATTACTCTCCAGGGTTTGACTTACTCTGGATCCAAAATATCAAAAAGATGATGTATTTCATTGATTCTCATGAAAACCCTTTGAATAGCATGTACACCTTTACAAACATTAAACTCACAGTCAGCCCCCACCAAACGTTCCCTCCTTCACAAAGGAGACAACTTCCTCCAAACCTCTGTGGTTCTATCGTCTGAAAAGACTTTCTTGTTATAATGTGGTTCTGATGTGACGTAAGATTAGGAGGCTCTATATTCCTTATATTCGTGCAGGTGACAGATTAATCCTCAGATCTTCATCCTCTAATAGATTTACCCTGAATTTTCCATTTTTCATCACTTTTCACTTTTACAATGTAAAAGAGTTAGTGACATCGATTGCCGAAGCTGTATGCTGCAGCTTAGGACTCGTCGCTTCACCCTTCATTTAAGAGCATGTGGGAGAACATATGGTGGCCTTCATATAACATAGGACTCAAAAGGGGTCTAGTTTGTCCATGCTGGGCTACTGTAAAAACATGGCAGCGCAACATGGCGACCTCCCTGGAGAGGATCTCCATACACTGAGGTGATTATACAGGAACAAAGCTTTAATACGTTTGAACGGACTCTTGGGTGCTGGACCTTAAATTGACTTAGACTTACTACTTGTTGTAATTCGAATATTTCCATTTCAAAATAAAGCATTACTTTGATTCTCTGTTCTAATCCAGTCTTTTCAGATGAGATTGTACAAAGTATTTTCAGGTTCATGTATCATAGAGCTATCTGTATCCATCTGAGGATTGAAATCAGTGTTTCATATATTTATTGAATTGTCTATGCATGGGTGCAAGATGCAAAATCTAAAAGCTCTGAAAACCGTCATTGTCTGTGATGCCTGCTTTTAATCTATTTTTTGTTTAGAAGCTACTGGGTTCAATCATTCATTGTCACGCTTAATGCTACAGTTGTAAGTGTGTGTTTTGTAACTTCAGTATTTATGGTGTGAGGCAGCTCACTGCATAAATACCTCAAGATTAAATGGAAAGGAAAACAGTTAACTTGTGGTATAAGGGGATTTAAGTCTTGTATAACTATTGCTAAATGAACAGTTTCACATCACAGCAGCATGTTCAGTGGGGATTCCTCACATGGCAGGTCTGGGACCGTTTGATTGATTTTTATCAAAAATTGCCCTGACATTTTAACCCACAGGACCATCCCAGCTCATAGCTATGGGCTCAACCCACAACAGCACACACACGCGCACACACACACACACACACACACACACACAGTCGTACCCGGGTAATTTGGTCTGCATGTCCAGCAGAATGCTTCTCCAGCCCTGGGGCTGCAGCTGCCAGATTCGTGCGGTGCCGTCCCTGCTGCCACTCACAAACCTACAAAGATCACACAAATGCAGACCTATGAACACACGATCATGCAGCAACTTAGGTGTAAATGTAATACTCGCTTCTGTTCCCGTTTTATGCCGTACAATGCATGCTTTCGTGTGCACACATCAGTGTGCACTAATTGTATGTGCTCTCCCCTCCAACCCCCCCCCCCCCCCCCCCCCCCCCCCCCCCCCCCCCCCCCCGCACAGACAGTCTACTTCCCTCACTGCTGAGATTACAGCAGCCCACGGGAATTAAAGCTGAGCTTGTTTTTCTGCAAACTCCACACAGGCACACACATTTTCACCCAGCGCATGATATACACAAGCATATTTTTGAGTGTCTAAGCCTGTGTATATGAGAGACAACATGTATTTGAGCATGTAGCAAATAGAAACAGTGGTGTTTCTGCTGACACCATCAAATTATATTACAACACCCCAAGGTTCCATAAAAAAAGAAAACACAAAATTAACCGCACCAACCATAAGGCTCCAGCACAATGTGTAACCTGTGCAACCTTACCTGTCGCTGCCATGAGAAAACTGGATGCTGTCGACTTTATCCTAAAATAGAGCAAAAAAACAGCCAAACAGTCAAAGCTGTGCATTTTGATCCAGCTTTACAAATAAATGTCCTTTCCTCTCACATGCATTTTACACCCTCTCATTGTCCTTAACTAATAGATTTAAAATAGAACTGCTGAGGGGAATCACGAGACACCATTGAAAGCTTTGGAGAGGAAGAGAAGTGGATCTTGGGGATGTTGTTAAGTTTACTTAAGAAAAACAATTAGTGAAATCAAAACATAATTTATCCAGAATACATAAACACATGTATCACCAAAAAATCCTGAATCAGTTGATCAACAAATCTAACCACTGTAATTTTCAAAATCTTACTTGGACGCAGAGTTTCTTATTTTCACTGAACACACACATACTACATGCACGCAAATAGAACAATGACTCACTGTGTGCGACTCGACTTCAGAGATCTTCTCTGGCTGACCTGAACCAAAGTAGTACACTCTGATGATATGATCCGTGCTTCCTGTGGCCAGGAACATTCCACCTGCACACACATCAAATATGTTTTGGACTATCACACACATGCATTCAGTGTGAAAAGTAATTTTACTCATCATTGTCTGTTGTTTTGAATTCATTGACACCAAGTCCTGCATTATAAAATGGATTTAAGATTCAAAATACAATCTGTAATAGTTATGACACTCGAGTAACAGAACTCTGTAAACCCCGCAGCCATGTATCAAAAGTTTAAGGTTGATAATTCCTCAAAATCATTTCTCCTCCTCCACATCTACGGTGTATGGATGTTTGCTGTGGCAGCTCTTCAGTTCATCTGGGAGAATCAGGCACATTTGGTTTCACTACTGCCTCCAGTTCTGCTGCTGTGGTGTGGAGGCCTGTCTGGTAACAATCACGTCATGGTCACCTGCACTGAAGGAGGAGCAGATCATCTGGACACCAGGTCTGGAGCGCTCTGTGAATTTGCTGGGCCTCTGGCTGCACATGCACACAGGAAGACAAACAGTGAGACACGGCAAACGATCAACTTGAATATCTGTACGCTTTAAATATAGGTGAGTGTGCTTGATTATGGGCCGTTTAACCAGTAGACTGTGAACAATCACATTGTTGACCTTAATCAGAATAGATCGTTTAATTGATTATGATGTTCACATGTGTTGCTAATATAAAAAGCCATTACAATTCCAGTTTACATATTCTAGAGTATAAATTCGGATTACAAATCATATCATTGCCAAAAACTCTAAATTACATGAGTTCAAAGTCATGAGTGCACAAACACATCCAATCTTTGTGAGTAGTTTAGATCAGTACGAGGCTAAATAATGGACAGCATGGGATAATGATGTGTCGGTGTATTGTCAATATAATCAAAACATACATTACCATTTTCAAGAATTTCAAAATGTGTGAATAAAGCTTGTGGAGGGAGACTTTGTGAAACTAGGATTCTTACCCAAACTTGAGCGTGCGTGCATCCCACTGCCAGAAACAGATGGTTCCATCAGCTCCGGTGGAGGACAGGTAGCGTTTGGAGCCACTACAGAGAGGAGAGAACTGCAAAGACAAGCAATTACATGTTATAATGTTGGTCTGAAAAAAGACTTGGAAATTTGAGTGAAAACCTGCGTTGTGACGTTCAGGGAAAATGGGGGGGGGGGACCCAGACAGCTTTCCCTAATTTAGTACAAGCTAAAAGGAAGTGATGTGCCAAAAAACACCTGCAGGAGATGAAGACTGGCTGAATTGTGTCATTTAAAGTGAATTCTTTCATTCAGTGTCTCCAGTTACGCATTTTGAATTTTGTGTCAAATATTGAATCAAACATGTCTCACAGCTGCCTATTTGTTTTGTTGAGTGAAAATAAATCCCTAACCCCGCAGGTTGACATGGAGGGGTGATTGTTTACATTTGATTCAGTCCAATCTCTCTGATTCAGTTAGATCACTTTGTGGGTGATCAAGCAGCATATATTTACAGGATTAGAGTAACAATGTTCTTCTCAGTTCGGAATTAAAGTCCATAATTAAAGCCTTGAATAAAGTCTACTTCCAATAAAAAGTACTAACTATGCAATCAAAGACTTTAAAGCAGATTTTGTATTTTTAAACTTCTCGTTCATCATTGGCTGTTTGTTGCAGCCCTACGTCTCCGTGGCTCTGCTGCTTGTATGTGTCACAATAAATTAGCTATTGATGGAGAAAAGAAAGTACTTTGTCATTGAGGAAACACATTGACAGCTACAGGAACACGGGTGCTGCAACAGCTTGCATAGACTGGTGACGGGTGAAAAACCCTGTCATGGATCAAATGGTAACATATTCAGGTAAGAGCAGATTTGACTTGAAAATTACCACAGATAAAGTGATCTCTATTCATGCGTTTTGAGGGGGGAGTAGTGAAGTAATAGCATTAACAACTGTACAGCTCACATACCGGGGTCCAGTAAATGACTTAACTTCCAACCAATACGAATGAATAAGTTGAACCAATGCCCTATTTCACATTTGCTGTGTCGACATGGGAATTTTGACAATAAAAGAACAGCTGTTTATGTCCATTTAAAACATAAACAAAATTATGCTCCCACATCTGGCTGTAAAAAAAATCATTTGCTCTCAGAAATACAACTCAATACCGGCTAATCATTTCATCAGCCTCCCATACGTTGAAAGGTTTGACTCTAACCTCATCTATGCAAAAGCGGCAGTAAACTGCAGTATAGTTTACGTTGCTCATAATCTAAATATACTTTTATTGGCAAACAAATAGGTTGGCGAGAGCATGAGGTGCAAACATAAAACTGAATTATACCGTTTGTAGCTCGAGTGTAGCTAGATTGTCTTTTGTGATAATCAAACACATAAACACGAACCCACATCCTCTGTCAGGCCTCCTACCTGTAGGGAGGTGATGGATGCAGCATGCCCCTCCAGGACTGCCAAGGGGGCACAGGTCTGTAAACACCACACTCGGATGGTCTTGTCACAGGAACCGGCAGCTATCATGGTATTCTCGTGGCTCACGGCCATGTCGGAGATTTCGGCAGCGTGGCCACGCAGCGTTGCCAACAGGCGTCCGTCGTCTGTTCCCCAGATCTTCACGAGGCAGTCGTCTGAGCCCTGGGAGAGACGGCATCGACACCATCAACGAGGCAATCGGATGTGGATGGGGATAAGACTAGTAGCAAAGTTTGTCTGCCTCTGTGATAGACTTTAGTTGGGGCAGATGGCATTTATCAAGTTCCAAAAGACTTTAAGTGAATTAGAGCGAACTATGGCTTGAGGCTGGAGATTATAGAATGGAACAAAATAAGAGGAGAACAAGAGCTCAGATGCAGCAACAGAAATATACATCTATTATATCACCAGTCAAGGTGAGACAAGACATCTGAAAGCACCAGATTATCCGATTCAATCATTGCCCTGTAAAAGGAAGTGACACTGGAACTGTCTTAGAAACATCGTCATAATATTGCCTAATTAGTAACAGAGGATGTTACTCAGTAGAACGCATTCTTTCACCAAGGACAACGGCCAACTTAAATCTAATCAAGCTTCTCCAAAGTCACACACTGACAGGTATACACAATCCATTAACCACTTCCAGACGTATCTATCTGTCCATTAATCCACCTGCCTGCCTGTCTGTCTGTCTGTCTGTCTCTCTGTCTGTCTATCTGAATGCCCACCTATCTCAAGAGCAGTTGGTCTCCTATGGGTTCACACTTGAATGTGGAGAATTAAGGGCCAGGGAAGAAAAGTGTTCAATTGGGCTGTGATTTTGAAAATGTACATAAATGGTTGATCGCGTGCTCTACTCGCAGCTGCCTAGACTCCACCACATAAGAGACTGTGCTAATGGTGACAAAAGCATGTCCACATCGGTGTCTTTGAAGTTCTTCACTCTGAGTCAAGCTTCACTGAACTTAAAATGAAGCTCCTCGTGGAGCTGCTTCAGGGTCACATGGGCCAACAGCCAGCTCTTCCCTGGTCACTGCTACTCAACAACCAATCCATTCATACTTGCATGGTCCTACAGACAAACCAGTTTCGACGTATCACTAATAGATACAAAAGCTTGCTGGGTAACATTAAATGACTTGCAGATCACCACCACAGTGCAAGTGTTATATGTATAATCCTGTACATGCATTGCCTGTAAAGATCTAAAGTTCAGACACACTGTCATATTTCACACACTGAGGAGCTTAGCTGCTTGTGGAAGAACATGAAATCATGACTTTAACTACCACTTTATTTCTTACACTCTAATTTCCCCATGTTTTATTTGCTGAACCATCATGATGTAAATTGTTTAAAGAAATTAAGAAGGGAAAGAGATCATGTGTTTTGATGATTTTTTTTTTCCCCTTCAACAATAACACAAGTAGTGTGCAGGTGAACACACTGAAAGTCTTTCACAATTAAGTCTCTCACATCACTGTGATACAGACAGGCTGTGAGCAGACACGTGCTTCAGCAGACATTTACACTGAAGAAGATGCGATCATCTCGGAGTGTAGAGAGAATAATGTGGCGGAGGCATCAGGGGAGGTCGCAGAAGAAAAAGATACGGTGGGTTGAGCAAAATAAAACTTCACTATATATATATATATATATATATATATATATATATATATATATTTACAACTGAAAATCTATGAAAAGCAATGCAAGAATAGAGTGGGGACCAAAAGCAGCACATAAAAAACATAAAATATGAAGTAAAATCTATGATGATTCCAGGGAGTGCTCCTTAAACATTCTTTAATCTACAAATAAGGTTTGATCAAGAACCTCAATGAACTCAACTCTGTAAAACACGACACGTAAAATCCAGCAGGGACTAAGAGTCAAGTATTTCTGGCTGTGATCCGGTTCAACAGGGGTTAATATCAACCATCTCTGCCTTGATTAATAAAGCCTCCAAATTACATCTAAAACAATCAGGTAGCCATTATCAAGGCGGGTCACAACAGTGGGAAGTTTCATTCTTCATCATGATTCTGATTAAAGCTATTTTCAGTTGCAATTTAAGGAAATGTTCATATAATTGCCTCGAAAGGTACAGTGTGAAGGAATGAGTGATATTTAGAGGTCAAGTTCCATGCAGCAGTAGAACACCCATTCCAACCTATGGCAGCCTTCCGTTATCATTCAAAATCAAAGGGTGTATAATTATAAAAGTTCAATAATGCTATATTACGTTTCTGCCAGCAGAAAATCTCACACTGGAAGAGCTCAGTTATAGATGTCAAAGTCCTTCAATCTAATAGCACGAAAAAACATAACAATGCCAAGTAGAATGATGTCAAAAGGTTTTGTAAAGGACTGTACATAGTGTTTGTTTTCCCTCTGGATTAATAATCCCCACGATTCTCCCTATTTATCTATTGATTGTGTGGTTTTAAATAAATGCTGACAATAGTGAGGAAATATCATCACATCAACAGCTCCAAACAAGTAGCAAGTAGTTGCCAATTTACTGTGGGTGCGCTACGTCAGAGACACACACACACACACACACACACACACAAACACACACACAAACACACACACCCACACACCCACACACGCACACGCACGTAAGCTTGAGCTTGGACAGATAGCAGCATGGAACCAGAGAATAGAAACATAATTTCCATACAGCACTTTATGATAGAAGTTTGAATGATTAGACATTTTGGTCAGGGACAGGTGAAAGGCCGCACAGTTTGGGATAGTTCATTTGAAGATGAGAAAACAAGCTAAGCATGTTTCCTCCAAAGGCAGCCGCTTTATTTCTACATACTTTGTGAATTACATATCCACGTTCAAAGATAAGCCCATGTTGTCTTTTGCACGAGCCCAAAACTTGGTGTGACAGGACAGAATATTTCCATTCCTCTGAGTGTCTGATTTGCGCCGTTGGAAACAGATAAAAATAGAGGAGACCATACGCTTTTAAAACGTCCATTGATTTGACTTGACACTGAACTTTCCATCAAATTAAATCATTTCTGACAAATCTAAGGATCCAACTCGAATGAGACCATCTGATAAGATTACGAAACATGCCAACACATAAATCATTTTATTTCGGCACAATATTTTAAAATTTTAGAAGTGTCCATATAGATTAAATGAATAAATCTAGTGAGATTTTTTTTTTAAATGACATATGTAGAATATAGAGAGGAGAATATCCATTTAATGATTCAATGATCCCATTCTGTCAAAAGAAATTAAATAATTCCACCTACGTCTTACACATTGGACTTTAAGGTCTTGACAACATCTTTCTTGAAATTGTTTCTACTTGGGTCACAAGAACAAACAATTCACAACCAGCTCGTCTAATCAGTTTTGCTCCATTGTCTCCAAGCCATTTTACAATATATCACTCAAATCAATAAGGCTGTTTGCAAATCAATTATTTAACCAAACCAATGTAGATGGGTCCTACATGATCGTCACCAATATTTCATCTTAACCAATTAATTATCAGCCATGGCCACTGCAACAGCCTGACTGAGGAGAGCCAGGAATAAAGTAAATATATAAATAAAAATGATCTTGTGATCAAAGGAGACAGCAAGAAAGAAAAAAGCACGAGCGGAGAGGAGGAAAGGGGAGAGAAAGAAAGTGATGGCGACTAAGAATGAATTTTAATTCTGGCACTTAGCCAGTGCCTCAGAGGAAACATTTTCTCCAGTTATGATGAGAAACAGCAAAGAGAGGAAGAGGAGGAGGAGGAGGAGGATGGGGAGAGAGAGAAGAACAAAGGAGAGTGCAGGAAAAAGGCAAGGGGGAGAGGCAAGAGAAAGAGGGAGAGCGATAAAGAGAAAAAGAGAGACAGCGAGAGTCGATCGACCCCCCCACCCCCACCCCCACCCCCACCACCACCCCACGCTCGCTCCCAGCAGACAGCCATTTTTAGAGATTTTAGAAATTGAACGCTGAAAATGGTGTAGAGCAGCAGACAGTGTTTGACTCAAGAACACAAACAGAAGGAGGGCAACATTAAATCAGGATCACCTCACTTGTGTGTTCAATGTTTAACATGTTGCTCGTGTCCTATCGCCGGCACACATCAGCACAGAAATGGATATCCAACACAGCATAATATAAGCAAGACGCATTTAAAAAGGCAAAGGTCAGCCTCTCCCACGTTCTCATCTTTATAGCGTGGTCATTATCATAAAATGGTGTGTGTGTGTGTGTGTGTTTCTTTCCCTGCAGGCTGCATTAGTTACAGCTGTGAGTCACTGAGTAAAAGTGTCTCCACCCCTGTGAGGTAAACAGTAATTACCTGCTACAGGTGCTTGGTCATCTCAGTAAGCAAAAGACAGCGTGTAACAATCACACATGTAGAAACCATTGTGCAACAGTTGTCAGTGAAGTCCCTTTGAATAGGGAGCACACACGTGTACACACTCGCAGAGGCCACTTTTCTACGAGTGAAAAACTCCCACTAACACCCACGAGCATTTTGTCTGTGAAAGGATGGATGGGTCTGAGCAGCACTCTGGGGTGAAATAACTGACAGAGGTTTTTATCTAGTGTCAGTGATAGACATGTGACACCAAGTCATCCCCCCCCCCCTGTATTTGTCGTGTTGTCTTCCACTGCTTATCCAGTATTCTGGGTTGCAGGGTATTTCTACCAGTGCACATAGGGCCATTCGGGGTATCAGCGCCAGGGCCAGCGACACTGCAGCAGGGCCTGAGTGGGATTCGAACCAGTGACCTTTGCTTCCAAAGGCGACTGCTCAAACACTGAGCCACTGCCGGCCCCTTTTTCGTATTCATCATGGAATTGTAGATGTTGATGCTGCATCTTTTCTGTCATAAGATTATGACGCACCATGCCCATTAATGTTTCTTTATTTAAGAAACTTTATATCAGTTCACTGAAGATGAATATCCATTAGTCACTGTTACTCACATTTCAATCTCACTCTATCCACCTTATCAAATCAGCTGAATATTGGTGTGCACGGTCAGCCCGTCCTATTTTTACATGAGAATCATTTGCAGTGATGATCCAACAGCTACAGTGTGACAGGAAGGTTATCACTATACACTGCACGTTTATTTGCCTTAATTACTGCTTAATGCCAATTCAACTCTGATCACCAGCATTTCTATTTCAAACATGCAGCTATAACTTCTGCAAAATGGTCTAACCTGCTTACAAATAATTACAAATTCCACTGAGGCTTGGAATGTTGTGCCAACAAGATGCAGAGAAGCGTACTGCCTTGATATTGCCCGCTGAAGACAGCGAGAGAACAGACTGCGTGTGCAAAACTTCTGAACCATTTGTATTCACACAAACGGCAAAGAAGTAGAAAAGTAGGGAAAAATATTTCCCAGCATAAATCCAGCTTTTCCAGGACATTTTGATTTTTTTCTGTAATATTCCATATGTTTTTAATCACTGCAAAAAATGACTGTATTTATCTTGTTTTCCGGGATGGGGGGGGGACCTTGAATAAACTCAATGATTAGTAGTAGTATTTGCAGTCAAAAGATCAGTTTCCTCTGTTGCTGTCAGCTACAGATCACTTCAGTGATTTCCTCTTCAGTCACATGTAGTCTCATATAGCCCTAAGAGCCCTCATTTCATCAGACCTTATCTCATCTCATTCTCAATCCAGCAATCATCAATGCAGCCACGCCCCCTTTCAGTGACAACAAAAGGGGACTCATGGACTCATTTACATCACATCGCATTCAATTCTTACTATGCATTGAATTAAACCCATTGTTCAAATGAGGCTGCGACTGATCAACATTGTCTTTTACGTCTAAGAAAAATCCTTTTTCACTGTGTCATACAAAATGACAAGACAGTGGGGTTTGAGACGTAGAACATGACTCAGAGAAAAAAGGCAAACCACCTCACTAAAAAAATGGCACATGAGTAAACGCGTCACTTGAAATCCTTGCATAGACCCACACATTTTGACACAGATGTGCACAAACAAAACAAAAAAACGGCATCCTTACTGTGAAGATGCGTCTTCCTGTCCTATCAAAGGTGACGCAGTACACAGATGACAAGTGTCCCAGGATCCTCTTGTGCATCTTCATGTGCTGGTACACAGCTGTTGGCACCAGCTGCCGGAGACGGTAGGATCCATTCAGTCGACGGCCGTTGCTCGTCTCCACTTGATGTCGTGAGAGGATACACACACGTTCATTAAGGCGACGTGATATGTGGAGAAGACAGCAGCCAATGACAGAAAAACTCATTTGTTTAATGGAAGAAAAGGAGACTGGACAAAAACACACTATGAGAGAGAGAGAGAAATCGATACTGACACTACAAAGGAGTGCTGCCATCACAAGAGATCTTGGCAAACAAAGATAAGGCTTTACATGCGAAATATGAGTCAGAGGAATTGAAAAGAACAAACACAGAATAAAACTGGGCGAACGCTATTTGTCCTCTATAGAATTCAAGGTTTTTCTGACTTACCAATGTTAGGTGGGCTTCCATATATAATTGGCGGCTCCGGTGGTCGCCCACAGTGAAGTGCCGCCAGTGCTGACCCCTTCCACACAACATGTTTGCAACCTGGAGGGAGGAAAAGAGAGGTTTTTTCCTCTTCTCATAATTTCCCATCCACGTGAAAGAATGGGTCTAAAAGTGATCTCTAAGTGTACCTCAACATACAATAACCTAGCTGCCAGTGAGGGTGGGTTTGCACATGCACGGAATATACACTCACTCTTGCTTGTGCGGAGTAGATTCTGTCTGCCAGCCCCAAGCAGGCTGATGAGTCCAGGCACACTGGCAGGGACCTCCCCCTCCAGCAGAGGACAAACTCTGGTGCAGACCTGCAGCAGGTGGTCTGGACTGACATGCCGGTGGAGCTTCACCTGGCAGAGGAACATGTCTCAAGTTGTAATTCTATCAATATGACAAACCTATGGGTCAGGGGTGAGCAGGGCAGCGCCTTAAAAGGATACTGCAAGAGAAGTTAAAGCATTTACCAAATGTTGATAGATTAAAACACAGAAAACTAACAGATCTACAGAATGAGTTGCTCAGCAAGGAAAGTGGAAAGAGGAAATAAATAAGTTCTCATTAAGAGTTATTATGGTCCCACATCACACAAAATCTGAAAGACCTATTATCCATCACACACTTTCTGAGATTATTTGTATTTATAAAAACACAAGTATGAAAGGGTAGTTAAGAGTATGTCTTATTTGGCATAGATTAAGAGGGAAATGATGATATGCAGTACCGGCAGCTGCAACATGAATACTGTTATTATTTCAGAAAATTATAAGATATTAAATTAAAATGCAGAGAATATGTGGTTGGATTAGTTGTATTAATACTATTATCATTATTATTATTGTTGTTAATGTCATCATTATTATCATCAATTTGTTGTGACGGCTGTTGGTGTTAAACAAATATGCGAGGTCACAACATTGATTTATCATTGACTTTACTAATAGTAGGAATTCTGTTCATAGGCATGAAATACATCTCTTAAAGTTGGGGTGCACATATGGTGCATCTGTTTTCATTTGCAAATCATTTGAAAAGAGCGTTGTCCGAGAAAGCGTGCTTTCAAACAAACTGCAGGAAATGATCAAATGTAGCTTTTCTCTACTTATCTAATCAATCAGTTCATCGAAAATATAATCAGGAGATTAGTCATTTGTCAACGTTGACATAAATGCAATATTTTTTACTGAATAAAACAAAAACAAGATCTGCTGGTACAATTTCCTGGAACCCAATAGCATGTGTTGTCTTAAGGATCCAGCTCAACCACAGTGCAGTACAGCAGCAGAGGAGGGGGTGTGGCACACTACGCAAGCATGAAGCAGAATGAAAGCCACACTGTTAGAAACTCTGAGAGTGTGTGTGTGTGTGTGTGTGTGTGTGTGTGTGTGTGTGTGTGTGTGTGTGTGTGTGTGTGTGTGTGTGTGTGTGTGTGTCATACAGGACACTCCTGCATGCCCTACTTCTGAGGATACACACATGCTGGGTGAGTGGAGTAGCACATAAGAGAGACACACATGGAACACGCACCATTGTATTTGCTTCATATGTATTTAAATTAAATACGTGCACATCATCTTTGTTTCAGACACATCTGACTGAAATATCTGATCTGGGTCAAATGGGCCTAAAATCAAACAATTAGCCCTCACACACACACACACACACACACACACACAAACACACACACACACA
>JAFBJT010109725.1:42575-58710 GCA_016785325.1 Chascanopsetta lugubris
CACACACACACACACACACACACACACACACACATACACACACACACACACACACAGGTCCTTTATCTGAGCACTGACGCACATGCACGCACACACGCACGCACACACACTCGCGATTAATGACCCCTTAATTGTGTTCCAGCATCCTCGCTGGTTCGGAGACGTGATCGGTGTTTCTAAGCGCATATCAACGCGCACGCCCCTCTCAGGTGCGCGCACACCCGCCACGCCACGGCAACACATGCACGAACACACGCCACATCCAACACCGCTGGAATAATGTGCAACAACAATTTGCTCCATTTTACTTGGCACCGAGGGGCAATGGATAACACACACCCAGACCCCCAACCCCCTCTCCGGCCACAACAACAGCACCAGCAGCGAGCACATGGTCTCACACACATCCTGGGCACCTACACCTCATATCTCAAAACACTGCCGAGTACCCAACAAACCATCCCCCTCTGGTCTCACTGGATATCATAGAGGGTTGAAATACGAAATAAATCACCACATGGTATTTTCAACAACAAAAAAAATTTATTAATTAATAATCCCAAAAAATTAATTAATTAATTAATTGATTGATTAATTAATTAATTAATGTATGAACGATAAAGACTCTAATGTTGACAAGCTCTTGTGTCAATCAGAAATAGGCCTAAACGTGCATGCATGTTAGGCTTGTGCAATATTTTCCACGCAAAATAGAAAGGTAAATAAATCTAACGTATCCGTCTTCATTAATTAGGTACAATTAATACTATTAATTATTGTAATGGCACTGATTTCGTCCGGACTGCCCAGCCCCCTCCAGAGCCAGCCCCAGACATACAACCTTCACATATGCTCATAAACAAACCACTCCTTCTTCCAATCACCCCGTTATTAATATTCATGTTATTTCGCGTTTACTTTAATATTTAAAAACACACAATCATCCGCAGTATTCTTCCTAATAGAGAGAATTACGCACAATAAGCAGGAGACAGGCGGGATGGCTGGGATGGGAGGAGTGAGCGAAGCAGGAAGAGAGAGAGAGAGCGAGAGAGAGAGAGAGAGAGCAAACACACACACACACACACACTCACTCACACAGACCAAAATATACAGTCGATCGTTTCTTAAACCTATAGATTTACATCAACACACACTCTGTGCAATAGCCATCTATGTGCCTTTGAGGGTGAGAGGCGAAACGCACGAAAACGTAGGTCTGTACGCAGACAAATAGGCCACGCGATTAAAATTTATATAACAGTTCTAATTAAATATGATAAATATCAAAAGTAAATATGGATCCATACTCTCACACCAGCTGAGGAACAGTGTCCGTTAGCCATGATTAATTCTCTCCACGCCCCCATGCGTAAAAAAAAAAAAAGGCGCTTAAAGCCGAAGCCCCTGTTTGTTTACATGACGATGATCGGCGTCAATTAAAACACACCGGCTCCACGTTACCTCGCATCTTCACATCAGCGGCTCTGTCTGTGTTCTCCATTCGACCTAAACACCTCAAACAGCCCGTCTCCACTCAAACACACCGACCAACAGCGGCAGCGGCAGCCGAGCAGCAGCTCTCCAAGAGCAGGGGACTCCACGACCACCATCCAAACAGCAGCTGCAGCTCCACTGAACGAGCTGTTTACACTCTCCAGATGAAGAAGGGGGGCGGAAAAAATAACACTAACAAAGTCCTGCTTCTCTAACTCTTTGCCCCCCTGTGTGTTTGCAGCACACAAATGATGTCTCTTACAGGACAAGAGCGCCTCCATCTCCTCCCCTGCTCTGAGGCTTGTGGCGCAGGGAGTCCCTCCTCCGGATCCTGGCGCTCCTTACAACCACCACACTCATGACGTATCACACATTTCACACAATTTTCACCCACAAACTATCGCAACCTTTTGGGGGGGGTATGCATGGCAAACTTGGTGCAGATGAGTCTGGGACCCCTCTGTGCAACTGCAAAAAAAAAAAAAAAATGTCGTCCCCCCTTCAACTCAGAGCCCCAGCAAAGAGCCGATATTTTTGTCCTCCCTCCACCACCTGATTTAAAAATTGCGGGAAATTCAATTTTTATTTTGCTCTGTAAAAACTTTTTCCTCACTTATAGAGGCACCCTTACCAAATTTTCGTAGGTCCCGGGGTGCTCCTGCCCCGTCCAGTCCAGCCTTTTGGGTAGCAGCTGCGGGGGAAACACAGCCGTGAGTGGGATCATCCGGTTCGTAAATGAGTGGAGTCAATATTTTTTTAAGCGAAACGTGAAATGAAAAGCAACATGACAAAGTACAGTGCAGGGAGAAGCATCTCTCTCCGCCGTGCTGCTGACTGCTTACCTCCTTCTCCTCCACCTCCCTTATCAGGGTCTGAAAACAGCACACAAATAGACAAATTACACCCCGTGACGATTCCTTACATGTTGTAAATTATCCTAAAATGCGAAAACACCAACCTCGGCCGCTTTTTGGCACGGTCCAGCCTCTAGGAACCGGGCTATTAGGAAGTACAGTTCTGGTGTGGTTGGAGGGAGAAGAAGAGGACGGGAGCTGCGTTAGAAGAGGGCACCGAGGAAATTGGAGGAAGAGGGGGGTATAAAAACGACCGTGACACGTTTGTGGCGATGTCCTTTACTCACCAGAAGTCAACTGCGCGATGTGTGTACTGTCTGAAGCCATTTTGGTGTTGTTTGCCAGGGCAGCGCCAGAGCCTGTGTGCTGGGTCTCGGTGGCTGCCCTGTAGCTGTCACTGTTTATCCACCAGGAAGAGGCTGCCTCCATTCAGCTGCGCTCACACAGAGTCCCGGCTGCGTCGAGGTATGCCTCCGCCGAGCGCAAAATAGTGCGCACTCTGCCTCTGACCCCACAAAACACCATTTTCTCCCCACAAATACCCAACCATCGCACCCGCATTAGATTGACTGCCCTTTTTCGCGAATTCTAGCGTTGTTTAGTCGCTGGCTAGGTCGCATCTATATGACCCCCTCCCCCTCAAAGAGAAAAAGCGCAAGCCCCCTGCGGAAGAACATCGGTGGTGAGTTCCGCGCCGTGGAGGAGAGGCAGTAATGGCAGCCCCCGATAGGAACGGACACACTGTTACTGCAGAATGGCTGCTATTTCGCAGTAGCGAGACATTTCAGCACGTTTTAGTAACTAAACAGCTTCAATTTATACATTTAATTTACCCGCGGATTGATACAAGGCTCATTCTGTTGACCCGTATTTCCTGTATTTCACCACGCGGATGTAAAACATGGCTTCTGTGTTTGAAGGGATTTAAAAGCGACCTCGTCTCATTTCCTTTTATTTTTTTCAAATCAAATCACATACCCATCTGTTTTAATTCTCTCGGTCCCCGCGTTGCCTCGCGTGTTTTTTTTTACTCTGTCATTATTGTGTAACAAGACGTCTCTGTTAACACACCCACTCCTCGCACTGGGAGCCGTTTGGTGGGGAAGTCGTCCATTTCTCGTCCAAATAAGCCAGGCAGTAAAATGGGGGAAGGGTTAGAAAAGAGGAGAAGAGAAGGGGAATGCAGCTTAATGAATAAAACCTCGTGAGTTACAGGAATTTAACGGCAATGAGACATTAAAGCACTATGGTCAGATTTAGAGCATGATAAGGAAATGGTGACACATGACAACATTCTCTCGTCAGCTCCACAACACACCTCTGAACCACGACACTAATAATTTTTTCTGGACAATCAAATACCTATTTATACATGAACTTAAACACGTGTTTGTTTGATTGTAATTAATAGTCCAGTTTGTGAGATTTAGGTAAAAAATATTTCCTTGTCCTCTGACAGTAATGGGATTCAAAACAACAACACTACATACTATTCTGTATGTTGGCACAATAATTCGGTTGTTGATTTCATAATTTAGCATGAGCCTTTAGGAGCTGGCCCTATTTTTCACTTTTGCCCAGAATGGACAGACTGTTTTAGTTTTGAAGGGACAACTAATCCGGACCATGTCACCCTTCCCCTCCAAGCAGCAGAGATAATGTCGTGTTCAGTGATTATTTCTCAATTAAAAGGTGCTTAATTAATTTGTCTATTCTGCTTTTCTGTAGAATAAAAACATGTCATGGCCTCCACCTTCGAGAGGGCCCACTCCTGATAACGGTCTGAGGGTCATGGAAGCAACAACTGCACATTCAGGTGATTACCCACTCATAACACATATGACTATTGGCTGGTTTCGTTACTGCATTGTCGTTTAACTATCATGTATTGAACCTTTAATGATAACAGAAGGCCACTATGGCTTCTCTTACATGTTTGGAGGTAAAGGTTTAAATCTGGGGTATTCACCATCCATGTCCCTAAACCCTACACACTGTACCTTTAACTGACAATAATCGAAAGCCTCAACCTTTATCGGCTTCATTGATGTTTGTAGACATCAGAGAACAGAAGTACAAGTACTGATTCTCGAACTAGCCAGTAATTTGGTGTTGTACTTTGATTGAAACTAATAGAATAACCAGCCTTCAACTGTTTATCAGCAACAAACAAGAGAACTGGCAACCTCAAATTAATTTACACACACTGCAAAAGACAAGAATTCCACAGATTTCTCTTCCCATTATACCACGTAAACTACATGGTTGTGCGCAGCTTTAACTCCAGTTTACTCCAGTGAAGAATACATGAGTTTTAAGTTGTGTGTAGAACTAAGTGACATCCATTAGTGATGATAGTGTAGCTGAATACTCCTCACATTTCATTCCCAAGCATGTGGGAGAACTGGTACAAGCCTTCAGGGATCATGAAAACACAAAATGTTTCTAGTTTATCTTTTCTGGACTATTGTGAAAACATGATGGTTCAATATGGTGGCCTCTGTTGAGGACACACTCCAGATGTAAATGGAAATGTTCATCCCGGGGTGAATGAAAACAACAATGGACGTACTATTTGTTTCAACAGTGGATATACCGGTAATCTGTTAACACCAATAACTATATACTTTGACATGCACACATTGACCTTTTTTTATAACAGCATTATTTCTAAAATTCGAATCTGCCTCTTGAATCAAATAACGAAATCCAAATAACGTTCAGTAAACACATCAGACTCATTGTTACTCTTGCAGAATCCTCTTGTATCTTCAGTCCGTCTGTATAATTGATCACATTGGGGGAAGAAACACTGACGCGGGGAACAGGGTGGTAAGATAGAGTAGTATTCCACTGACACTCTCTCCCACTTCACCTTTCATCCTGACCCATTGACCGGAGTTGTTATTGTGTTAACTGTCATGGCCACAAGGAGGCAATCTCACCCTCTGTAACACTAACACTGTAGCAAGAGGGCATCAAGAAGTCAGAGTTTCTCAGGGGAGGTATGATCACACTGTCTGAATCCCTGTAAGATACCTGTAAATCCACAAAATATGAGTCAAACTGCATTGAAAACATAGTCCACCATGAGACATCAAATCTGTTTCAAGGGCAGAAAAGAGACTGAAATACTTGGCCAGGAATCAACTTGCGGACCAACACACCATGCCAAACTATATGCTCTAGTTTTTAACATGTCCAATAGACCTTGTATACAATAACAACAAGATTTTAAAAAAGCAACAAGATCCCTGTCCTTATCCTCCAATTGCCACATATTGTAATTTTGCCACGCTGAACTTGTGACCATGACTTTCAGGGACATGGTAAATTAAAGGTGAAGTGTGTATGGTTCAAGCTAAAGTCGTCATAGTCAGAAATTGAAAAATATCATTTACACTCGTTTGTAGGATCTGAATTTATAAAAATCATCGTATCCATCGTCACCAAATCCGACACACTGTACCTGTACCCTGTCACTGACACTGGCTTTAAATACATGTTCTCCACCCTACTTATTATCTGCTTATTATCTCCTCTATCATATCAAAAGGGGTTTTGGAAGAAATGAACTATAACTCTATACTCATTTGAATTGGAGCCTCCTGTTTCAGTGCTATTCCAGCATCAAGGCCTTCACATGTTAAAAGGAGGGACTTGTCATTGGTCCGTGTCTGTGAGTGACAGCTCGTCCCTCAATGAACTGGCTACATGGTTTCATCGGGTCCCACCGCTCTGGCAATTGCTGACCTTTCACTTCCTGACACAGCAGTTGTATTTAACACGGCTACATGCCCCTGGCGACCTCACACACACACACACACACACACACACACAAGCACACATGCACACACACACACACACACACATCACTAGCTTTGTGTTGGTTTGAAAACGAAACAGTGAGCATGAATACGCTGAAAAGGAGCTCTCGAAACTGAGTTTTCCACCTGACAAAAACCAACATCGGGCAGAGGTGTATACAATTACAGCTCAGTTAAAACACAAACTAAAGCATTAATAGAAGTTTGAACAAAGTGAATATATCCACACACTGTCGCAGACGAGAAAAGAGACACAGAAAACACATGATCTCAACATTTTCTTTTATTTCAAAATATTTTCCCATGATGAAACTAGAGGGTCCAAAGCCAATAGAGCCATCTAGAACAGAAGCACCACTCGTTATTGCTGTGTCACTCTGCTTGTGGGACAAGGCGCGCAGGATAGGTGGTAGTCGATTGGGGCGGGGCAAAGTGAACAATGTCCAACACACTGAGACCCAAAGATGCATCATTTCCAACACACACACACAAAAGGAGTGATGTGAAACACTGGGGTTGTGATTCTAAAAATAAAGGTGCAGATGTTCTCCATGATGACTGTGGCTTGTTTATCGTACATTTGTGTACAAACCGATCTGCTAAATCTTAAAATTCAGGTGGGTGCATCTCGTAATTTCCCCTGATAATAATGAACATCTATCGCCAATTAGAACAAGTACGTAAATATATAATGGGTGCTGATTGAATAATGATCATGTTTATGCCCCAACTTCAGTTAAAATGAAGAACATTTGCAGACATCTGATAAAACAATTGCATTCTGTCTTTCTGCGTGGAAAATTGTGTCGGGCGCGGGAGGGGGGGAGCTTAAAGAGAAGGCGGGAACATGTCGAGGACGGGGTGGGGGCGGGGGTAGGTTGCTGGTTGTCCATCTCTACTATAACAAGTCTAAAAAAAAGTTCTGCATGGTACAAAAATCGTCAGTAAAAAAAGATGCTTTGCTGCCATGGAGTCTGAGGACGGGTCTGCAGACGCGTCCGTGTCTTTACGCCTTCTCCTCAGTCGCCTCCTCTGCTGCCTCAGTTTCCTGGAGCAAGAGGGAGGAAGGTGGGAGGCGTTACTCAACATGTCGATACAAGCGAGGGAAGCTCACGGATGTATTGTAAGAGCTGGACACAGGAGGGGAGTTGGAAGACATAGTGGCCAATCAGTGCTCCTGCAGTTGTGTCACTGTCAAGTGGATGAAATACATTTGTCTATTTGCTCACATTGCGAAATGTCTTTCTTTTATGCTAATCAACTATCCACTATGATTATTAAAGTTGCAGTGTGTAAGATTTTGGTAATTTGTCACTTCTAAAAATATTACAAATCAATTACATGCTTACCTTTTCATGAATTTATCATCACCTAATTGTTTTATTTTTCATCCATTACTTGAGTATTACATTATAAAATGGGCCAATTAATGTATATTTACATGAGGAGCGGGTCCTCTCTACGGAGGCCGCCATGTTTTTACAGTAGCCCAGAGTGGACATACTAAACATCTTTTGAGTTTGAATGATAACTGAAGTCTACCATAGGTTCTCCTGCATGCTCAGAAGGGTGAGGTGATGGACAACACTTCACCTCTAGATATCTCCAAATCTTACACACCGCACCTTTAAACATGCCTCATTAGATTCGTTAGGAGATTCTAGGTTAAACATTCATCTATTGATTGGCTAAAGATGCTAATGAGCCTGCTCTGTCAGCCGCACAATGCACAAGATTACAATTGTGACTTTCACGTGCCTGTAAGGCAGCTTTCAGAGGAAAGAGCTGTATCCGGTTCTTATTAAGACATCCTCAAAAAGTCAGCTTCTTGGAATGAACCACTTTTCCCCCCAAATACAAAAACAAAGCAACTCTCCTCTAGGCGTCAAAGCCTGACCTCAACTCATCCCTGAATTGATCCAATGAAATAAAAAGGTCAATTTAGTTCCTGGAACAGACTTCAAGGAATGGTCTGGTGTTATGGGAGGCTCCTGTGTTACACGTTAAAGTCAATGTTTGTGTGACAAATACAAGGAGCTGGCTGAGCAGGACGACGAGAGAAGGGGAAAACTGCCGCCTGTCTCTGCTTAAAGTCCAAAATCTATGACAGGCGCTTTAAACGCACAGAGCTGTAGAAAATGGCGGCGCTACCCCACCAACAAGAGGGTTCCTAGTTTGAATCCCGGCCTGACTGGAAACGTTCTGATTTTCACTGAGTACTCACACAGTTCAGAGATATGCAGATTGGGGTCAGGTTAATTGACATTTCATTAAGTGTAGCTGTGGATATGCATTGGGAATGGCTGTTTTTTTTCTTCTTCTCATTATTGCCTCTTTAATACCAAGTTAACCATTTCCATCACTGCTGATCAGAGCCAGGGCTGACTATTCTGGAGTCATTTGACCCGAGACTTAATGATGATTGTCCCATTGCAGACAACACACGGATGTTAATGGTTGTTAGTGTGTGTGTGTGTGTGTGTGTGGGGGGGGGGGGGGGGGGCTAAGGGGGGGGGGGGGAGCTAATGCTGGTAACCAGTCTGACATGTACCTGACTCCTCCTAGAACGGATGGATGGATGGACACAATCTAACACTGAACATCTATTAGTTTAAGACTATTTTCATAGGCATCTTCAAGCTGAACTAACAACCATGTAAACAGGGAGTCTCCCCTAGTACTTGCAGGAATGTGTTAAAGGTACATTGTGTAGGGTCTGGCGACGTCTAGTGATGCAAGTTGCGTGTTGCCCTTGAATAACCCCGTCCTCACGCCTCTACTCTCTGTATGGAGGAGAACCTACGGTAGCTCTGTGCTATTTTCATGAGACAAAGGGACATCCAAATGTTGTGGGGCAGATCCGTACGAAGATACCTCAAAAGCTGAGAGACTAAAATCCTTATCCGAACAACCAACGGCACACCAGTATAAACACGTCTCTCGTTACACCGAGTTGACTGTAAAAAAAAATAAAGTGTGATTGAGATCAGCCTGAAGTTGACAGATCAAATGATCCTCTGTCAGTGTGTGTTTTCAAACTAGTCATTTGTTCGCGACAATGCTCTGTTGTCACAGAGACACACTCAGGCAGCACAGAGGTGAACTCTCTCATTGCTCTGAAAAGCTACTTGCTGATTCCCATAACTCCTCTGGTATCAACAGGAATCAACGGAATCTCAGCGAGGGAGGCAGACTCTGACTTGTCTGTGTGCGTGCGTGCGTGCGCGCGTTTGTGTGTGTGTATGTGCATGATCTCACTAGAATGAGCCTCTCCTGCCTGTTTTCTCTGCCAGGATACTGGTGGAGCCAGCTGTCTATGAGCGTGGCGAGCCAATCGCCTCCCTCGTCACAACTCTGTGCTCCGCACTGCACCTTCCTGCGTGTGCGTGAAAAGTTGTCCTTGGCCCACTTCACAGCACACGGCAAGGAAAACACCACACATCCTCACAACTCTCTCTCACACTCTCTGTCATTGTCTCTGTTTACACACACACACACACACAGCACTGCAAAGCACGCTGGGTAAACATTTGCTGGGGTTATTGTGTAATGTCACTACATGTTAAACTGTAGGTTAGTGTCACACACACACACACACACGATGGATTAGAGGCGCTGGAGCATACCCTTCACTCTGACTGTCTCACTCTGCCCTCTCACTGACATCAAGGAGGGAGCCGTGTTTCTGATGGACGACACGCTGACAGACGGACGAGACACATAGATCTGCGTGTGTGTGTGTGTGTGTGTGTGTGTGTGTGTGTGTGTGTGTGTGTGTGTGTGTGAGAAAGGACAGACGTGTGATTATTAGTGATAAAAAACAGATGTGGATATGCAGAGGGTAATGGAGGAATATAGGTGTGGTGCATGCGTGTGTGTTCAGGTTTAAACACAAATAGACAAAAGATGGAAGCGAAAGTGGTTATTTTCGAATTCTACGATTGACGGTGTAATAACCTCTGTATTTCCTCCGCCAATGAACTTCTGCGTTCATCGCCATTTGTGCGACTATTGGCAGGATTGCACAATACTGCTGAGCCCCATTCATTGAAACTTGGTGTTACAATGGTTAATGGGCCGTGAATGAAAAGGACAACCGATTAAAAGGATGTTTAAAAGGTGTTTTTGGTTTGAAATCTTTGTAAAGCCGTGGGTGTTACCAAAGCTAAAGAATAAGATGTTTCCTGACAGACTTCCAGCTGCCTTTGATATTGTCATTACCTTCTTAGTATCAATCGGTTTCACCCAAGAGATACACAACGCTACGTTTCATTTCACTGCCACAAGGTGGTATTATATAACATTTCTGGAAAGTTACGTGATGTTGCTTTATGCTCTCTAAAGAAAAACAATGTCACAATCATGTCATGTCACCCAATGGTCCAGGTTGCGGGATATTTATACATTCATATTATATTCAGGGTATCAGCGTCCGGGCCGGCGACACTGCCGCAGGGTCCGAGCTGGATTCGACCTTGTGACCTTTGCTTCCATAAATTGCGGATATATGGCCTTGGCGGAAGTACTAGGTGAGTACCATTATAGTTTTTTTAAATCGAATAATTTCCCTCCATGTACCTCATTGGTCTTGGTCTCTCCATTGTGGGCGGTGCCATCATCCCTCTTTCCCTTGTTGGCCCCTTTCTTTGCCTTCACCCCCTTTTCTTCTGCGACCTTCTGCAATTAAAACAAAACCAGAGGAATCAGCACAGCTGATACGATCAGAGATGACGATGACAGTGTCACGCATGGCAAGTGTCTCTGTCCAAGCTCCAAATGATACAATATCCACGGGAGCAGTATATATCAAAAGGTTATTGTTCCGACGGTGGTGCCTCTCGGTACAGAGTGGTAGGACCAAATGTTGATTATGACTCAGCAGGGAGTCACACAAATCAATCAATCCATAAAAACAAAAGTTGAAATTAGAGAGTTGGTGCCGCAAATGATAGTTTTCGAACATGACATTAATACTTTGAATCACGGTGGTTGTAAACAATGTTTGCACCTGAGGCAGGCGGATGGGTTATGAGCATCTGAGGGTGTGTGTGTGTGTGTGTGTGTGTTTAGTACCTTGACAATGGTCCTCTTGGGCTTGGGCTCAGGCTTGGGTGGAGCTGGTTTCTGCTAAATATACAAATGCCAGTGAGGACTGACCATTCTCTCACTATATAAAGTGAAGTGTTTATTTGTTCCCTCTCCTCAGAGAACCACTTCCATAGTATTTTGAATAAAACATGCTAACATGGACGCGCAGGCTTGAACACACATGCCACGTATAGAATGGGATCCCACCGTAAATCATTAATAAGATGATCTACTTTAACGCACTGACATCAGACAGTATTCCTGCACTAAGCAGTTTTAAATATCTGCCTCCTCTAAATGTGCCGTGACCTCAGACCACCGTGCAATGACTATATCAGAGGCCAGTCGTCGCGTGGCCAGTTTTCTGCAGAGCTTTTTCCAGGCGGCAGAACGTCGACCACGTTACCCGGGAGCCACGAGCTAACACTGATGCTACTGTGACAAAATGAAATCATGTGATCTGTTCTTAGAATAGCTCTGGGTCTTCACCAACAGAGCAGCGCATGAAACAATAAATAAGACGACCGACACTCTCCTCACTCTGGGGCAAGTGGGTCTCCGGGACAGGAACCCATAAACAACGGGTCAGCGCTTCTATCGGCTAAAGATCGAAACTTCTGAGACTTCTGAGGGAAACGTCAACATCTATTCAGTGGCATGCAGATATGTTGGACTGCACAATGGAAGTAAACAGACATTTTGGAAAAGTACTCCCTCTGTCTTTTCGATTATCATCCTTACGTCTGGCTAAGTGGTAGTTGACTTTAAAAATGACATTAGAATAAAATCTCTAGTCACATGGGTGTATTATAGGAACTGGATAGATTATCTGCATGGGGCTGGTTTCTCTTCTTTCCTATTAAAGCTGCTCACTGGCTCATGAAGCACAAACACAATTTTGTATTTGTTGTGCAGTCTATTAACCACATGCAACATTTCTTCTAGACGCGTGAATCGAATGCTAAATGATCATTTAAAACATAGATATAAATCTGCATTAGACGACTGGCAAAGTCCTACTGTATCCAGTTAATGTTAATACACCCAGGTAAACAGAATAGCTACTTCCTGTTTTCTAACTATGTAACGTGACAAAACCAATCAGTGACCTTTTTAACACTTTGCTTTATTCTGTGCAAATCGGTTCGTTTTGGGCAAAGCTAAGCTAATTAACTCACAGCCTTGAACAGTTTCACATTTCCCGGCAATACCAAACTGTTTCTTTTTAAGGTGCACAAAACATGCAAATGCTCTGCACACACATGCAAAGATACAAAAACAGGTGATTTCTGCATCAAGTAAAGATAAAGATAGTGTCATGACCACATAAAAATGAACTGGCAATGCATATTCCCATGGTCGAGGCAGTGGAATGACATTTTGAGAGAATTATGATGATGATGATTATTACATTCCTTTCATGCCTGTCAAATAATAGACATGCGAGGAAAGAACAAATGTCTCCATACCTTACACTGAGCTAAGCTAACGAGCCGATAGCTCCTATTAGATTTCCCCCAAAATGTCAAACCCCTCCTCTTAAAGTGCACATGCAAATGTACAGACCAAGACTTGCAGAGATTTCAGACAGGTGAACATCAATAAAAGCAGTATTAGGGGCTGCATCGTCACATACAAACTGGCGTGAATTGCACATTTATTGTTTACTATGAGCATTGCTGCTAGTTTCCATTATTTGCGAGTCATTTTAAAGGTAGCAAATCACTGGATGATTCAATGATTCCCCCGTGCGCCGTGCAGCCCTGCACACTGCATTAACACATAAAGAACGGACGATGACAACATAGAGAAGACATGCATACCAAGCCAGACACCAGCACGTTTATGGGATGTGTGAACCGCACTGATTCGAAGCCATAAAGTGAGGGAGGACTCGACTCTGGGCTTTGGTACCATGACAGTTATGATCCCACAGGGACGAGGGAGGGAGGCGGGGGAGAGGAAGGAGAGGACAGAAACAGGGGTGAAGACAGGACGGGGAGAACGAGACTCACCGCTGACAATCTCTCCGACCTTCTGGTGGGCTGCGGGAGCAAGGGATGATCACGGAGAGAGAGAGAGACAGAGAGACAGAGAGAGAGACAGAGAGAGACAGAGTGACAGATCAGTTGTACCTTTGCGGGCTGATCTTGAGCAGATCCTCTTGATGACGGCAACAAGTGTCTTAATCATTACCCTGTTATGTATCGAAGGTTTACCACACACACACACACACACACACACACACACCCTCTGAGTCTAAAACCACAGCACACACACACACACACACACACACACACACACACACACACGACACAAACAAGCAAAACATTTACCTCTTGTTTTGTAACTTTGGAGGCCTCCTTACCCTCGGGACCCTCTAGAGACTGGAGTTGATGAAACAACAAATAGAGAGAGAGTGTTACCATGGCGAGTGTGTGCAGGTCCTCACAAACACAAGCCCACCACCCACCCACCCACCCACCCACCAACACACATGGAACATGATATTCACTCCTCCACACTTCAGAGAGGCTGGGTATGAAAATTGGATTTGGTTCATTAGGGTTTAAAGTGTTCAGCGGCACATGTGTAACGTCTCATTTCTCTGATGTTATCAACCAAAGCAGGAAGGTTGATAGAGATAAATCACTCAGCCAGGTCGGCTTTGGACAGAGGTCAAGAGGTCAATAGGTGAAGAAAAGCACTGTTCTTTAAATAAATTCCAGTCAAGAGTGATGATTTACAACTTTAACAGTAAGAAATCAACTATTTAATCACTGAAATAAGATTTCTTAGCAATAATTCCCTGACTCAACACGATGTGTCCCACAAATTGTCTTTTATATAATAAACTGAATATATCTCAGTGTAAAGAGACTGTCCATGAATAGGCTATAAGCATTTATTAGCTCATTATTATTAGCTCTCTATGACACTTTTGTATTTTACAAGTAGACAAACCATGACACAGCCGATTACAACATTACAGTGACTGTTATTTTGCTGTATAGAATCCGAGGGACACATTTCTCACTATTCATAACAAAACTCAACTAAATGTGACTAAAAAAAAAATTGCATATAGTTCATCAAAGATGGAAATGACATATCAAACACTGCTAATCAAAAATGTCTACATTTCTTTGGCACCAAAAAGCTTGTAAATACACCTGACTGAAACAGAAAGAATCAAAATGGGTAGAATCTGTTGTTGTCAATTCTTATTCATTGATGACGATGAAGCTGGGCGATCATCTTTTTAATGACATACTTCTCACATGCTCTCTCTCTCTCTCTCTCTCTCACACACACACATATACACACACACACAAAATGGTGTAATATAGACGTGTATTAATTTGGACGCAGTGGTTGGATATTAATAAACAATGAGGGCTGTCAGCTCTATTTAGATCATGGACATGGTCCAGTCAGGCTGCAGGCAGGTGATGACAGCGCGCGCGCACGCACACGCGCACGCACACACACACGCACGAACACACACACACACACACGGTGTTGTTTCAGCCTGAAGGTTGACAATCCGCATCATTTGCATGTGGGCACCCTCCGCCCCTGGAGGCCCCTCGTCCTCTGCCCTCGGAGCCAGTGTGCGCAGACAATGGCAGTTCTTTCTTTCGGAGGCAGAAAAGCCAGGTTCAATGTGCGCACGGCCACAAAGCACCGGAGCCCGTGCTCTGCCGCTGTTTGGACAGTGTCACGGCCTCAGTTAACACCGCAGCAATTGTCCCTGATCCCCTCTTTCTTTCATTCCTTTCTCTCCCGCTGGATGTGGCTCTGCTCAATCGGCTCGGCCCCCCGTGGCCTTTCCATCTCTCCGCCGGAGAATTAAACCGACACGCGGAGCTGGTGGTCGCCCTTTTCCTTCTCGTTTGCCCAACGATCCAAAAATAAATAAATAAATAAATAAATAAATGCGCGCGGCGGCTCACGCGAGCCCGGGTGGGTGGCGCACGGGAGAATTATCGTTGCGCACGTCTCCACCGGGATTTACGCATCCGTCCGTGTGCGCTGACTTTCAGCGGCGCGCGCGGTGGACGGGGAAGTGACGGATCGGCCATGGACACCAGCACATGCACGGTCACGGTGTCGGGATGCGTGGACGACGACTGGTAACCACCGCTCACGCGGAGGCGCCGGTGCGTAAAACGCTGCGCACCGAAGAGACGCTTCCGCAAACTTTGGCATCACCTCACCTGCCTCGACACTAAATCGCGCAGCGCAGATTTCCCCCCTCTCTCTCTCTCCCTCTCTCCCCCTCTCTCTCTCTCTCTCTCTCGCACCAGAGCAGCAAAAACTACTGTGAAGTAGAGCTGAACGACTCACACCTCACTCACCTTTCTCTTGGGCATCTTTACGCGTGGGTTTTTTTCCCTCGACACGCGGGAAAATATTGGCAAAGGTGGAGTGCGAAGGTCCAAGGGAGGTGAATTTGAACTACCTCGAAATACAGGATCAATATCTAAGCACCTTCGATAATATGTTGATTATATGCACTCCCCCAAAACTCCGTACCTCTCGCTGCCATTGGGCAAAGGGGTCAAAACACTCTCCTGCGCCGACTCCCCATTGGCTCCCCGTGCGTCTATGTAAATGAAAGCAGTGCGCCCATTGGCCGAGTCCCACCAGAGGCCCCGTGTGATTGGCCGAGGGGAGACGGGGCGACGAAAGCCGGGGCCGACTCTGGGTGAATCTGGGTAATGTAGGATGAGACAGAAAGACAGAAACAGAGAGAGAATAGATCTTGTAACTCAAACACAAAGGACCAGAAAAGCTGGCTCAGTGGCACAGTGTCAGCCATGGAGCCCATCCAGAAAACCATTGTGTCTGCGGGGTTTTGTGTGT
>JAFBJT010109725.1:83489-91904 GCA_016785325.1 Chascanopsetta lugubris
TGATTAGTTATCATGTACATTGGACACACACACACACACACACACACACACACACACACACATAACTACACACACGCACGCCATGTGTCACGTTTAAGGCCAGTGACATCACTGCTGGTTGCGAGTAAAGCCATGGAACCTTTAATCTGCGTGTTCGACGTGTCCCTGCCCCCCCCCCCATCACCCACCCCCCACCCCCCCATCACCCACCTCCCGGTCACCCACCTCCCGCCACCGCATCATGACTTGTTGTGATACGAGTGGCCTATCCAGAGCGGGTCGATATCTCCACGGGCCACGGGATTGGCTCTAAAAATAGCCGGGTCTGAAGCGGCTGCGTCGGTTTCTATGACGATGCTCAGCCATGTCATGATCCACGTTGCATTCCACAACTGTTCGGCGGCGTTCCATTGGTTCTGCGCTGTCGAGAGGTAAATTTAGTGGACTCATGTTCCCCCTGCTTTTCTTCCAGGGGAGGGAGAGAGGGAGAGAGCGAGGTGGGTGAGAGACATGGAGGCAGAGGAGAGAGAGAGAGAGAGAGAGAGAGAGATTTGGCTTGAAAAACAAGAGGAATGTTCTAGTCATTCTCACACGCACACACACACACACTCGTACATGCACACACACACACACACACACACACACACACACACACACACACTGCGATCACCCTGGGGGAACTGACCCAGCCGAGCTTATCCTGCACTGGGGTGAATACACATGCACACACACACACACACACACACACACACACACGCACACACACTGATGCTCGAGCTGTCACATAAGCTCACATCCTCTTTTGCTCTCTGTGTTTCTGCCTGTTTTCTACGCTCTCTCTCTCTCTCTCTCTCTCTCTCTCTCTCTCTCTCTCTCTCACTCTACACACACACACACACACACACACACACACACACATATAGACCCACACCTAAAGAAACAGTCACCACACTCCGTGTAAACAGCCTCATGAAACCCCGGTTGGTGCTGGCGGACTCTGTCTTCCAGTAGCAGGATGAGTTATAGGAAGTGTCACTTGTCACCACTGGTTTCTCGCAGCCTCCGTATATATATGATTTTTTTAACCTCCCCGAGAGCCAGAGAGTGGTGGTGGGGGTGGGTGTGTGTGTATGTGTGTGGGGGGGGGGGGGCGTGCTGCAGCCATGTGCGTGCAGCAGAGTGATGGTACAGTACGCGGCGGATGGTAAACTGATGTTGAAGGGTTGCGACGTGAGAGGAAACCGGTGCCCTGCAAAGTGCACATGTGCAAATAAAGGTTTGTTTTGAACGTGCAGGGGATTTTTTTTGGGGGGGGGGGGGGGGGGCCTCTGCCTCCAGGGAGGCAGCAGAGTGATGGTACAGTACGCGGCGGATGGTAAACTGATGTTGAAGGTTTGCGACGTGAGAGGAAACCGGTGCCCTGCAAAGTGCACATGTGCAAATAAAGGTTTGTTTTGAACGTGCAGGGGATTTTTTTTTGGGGGGGGGGGGGGGGGGGGCTCTGTCGACCTGTAAGGGGGGGGGGGGGGGGGGGGGGACTCTGTCGACCTGTAAATGAATATTTGCATATTTATTATTAAAGCGAACGGGTGCGGGATTTTTTTTGCGGACCTCGCGTCACCGCTAGCTAACTGCGCTGTCAGCAGATTGAGCAGAATGGCCACGCGTCACTCATCCCTCATACCTACACGTCCATTGGCCGTCCCTGATGGTCCCTCCCCTGTCTTTCAGCGGACACGCCCATCGAGGAGTTCACGCCCACGGCCGCCTTCCCGGCGCTGCAGTACCTGGAGTCGGTGGACGAGGGGGGCGTGGCATGGCAGGCGGGACTCAGGACGGGGGACTTCCTCATCGAGGTGAGAGACGCTGTGTCCCGAGGGACGGCGGTGCACGTCGCGTTTGTTGTTGTTGTTGTTGTTGTTGTTGATTTGCTGCACTCGTTTTCCCGCCCGTCTGGAAACTCTTGTCGGAACTCGCCGAGTCGGCCCGATTCTCAGCGTGTGCTGCGCTGATGCGATGAATTTGCGAAATCTTCCCGAGCTGCCTTTTCCATCTCACTTCTAGAAGAAAGAGCCTCCTTTGTTTGGAAGTGTTTTCGCAGCCATTTTACTGTGAAATCAGCGATTTGCACGCAATTACGACAACGAGCAGACTGCTGCCGTTTCTCGTCTGGCTTCATGATGGAAGTCTGCCGAGTTCTGTCGTTGTAATTATCTCGGGGGGAATATGGCGCTGATTGAGAGCTGATGTCACTGTTTCCCGCTGTTGTGACGATTTCAAATTGCAGAAGCTCTGTGAGCAGAATTAGCTGCTAGATATGTAAACAGAATGAGCTGTTAGCTGTGTAAACAGAATTAGCCGTTAGCTGTGTAAACAGAACGAGCTGTTTTCTGCGCGTGCAGTATTAGCCGTTAGCTCAGTGAGCAGAATTAGCCGTTAGCTTGGAGTTGAGTGACCTGGCTCACGGATAACACCCAACTGCTAGTAAACGACGTAAAACTGGTGTTTATGACTCAAATGAGCTCACGGTATAACTAGCTTGTCTGTACTGTCCGTTATTTGCTGTTCGCTCAAAGGAGTATTCGCTATATTCAGAGTCAATCTAGCTGTTAGCTCAGAGCTACATTAGCTACCGGCTCACTGAGAGGACTAAGCTGCTAGCTAAGGAAATGGAATTAGCTGTTAGCTTGGAGAGGAATGAGTTGTTTAACCACCGAGTTTAATTAGCTGTGAGCTAGCATTTAACCCCAACAGTACAACTGGCCATTGACCTGTGTGTTTGTTTACATTTTGTTGGTCTGAATTCTATTTATACATAGGTGTTTATTTACATGTCAACATCATTTATACTTGTTTATCCTAATGTTGTGTTTTTATAAACTGTGAATCTGACGTTAGATGGACCGGGACAATAAATCTACACTCTCCAACATCGTGTAAACATAGTAAGTTATACAGAGAGTGGAGATTAGAGCTCTAACCCAGACTATGACTGAGACACAGGCATGCAGCCTTCCCTTATTTCATCCCAATTAGAATTTGTTCATTTCTTAAATTAATTTGACATGTGAGAGATTTTACCGCAGCCAATCGGATCCCATGAACCTTTAAAGACAGATTAAGTGTACTTTTGAACAAATGACACGGTGTTGTGGAGCCGCTATCGGATCTCTGTGCTGAGGATTTGTCCTCATCAAAACCTAAAATAACGTGTGTGTGTGTGTGTGTGTGTGTGTGTGTGTGTGTGTGTGTAGGAAATGTGTTGGCACTGACAAACACTCACATATTATAAATCATATCACAGCAGCTGGGAGGAGGAATTGAGTTGGAGGAAAAGCACATTGTCTATTTTGAGCTTGAGCAGTTTTTTTCCTTGTCTTATGTGACTCCATACCAACTCTGTATGTGTGTGTGTGTGTGTGTGTGTGTGTGTGTGTGTGTGTGTGTGTGTGTGTGTGAGCAGCACTGAACAGGGGATTGGCTTATTTTGTGTTTCTGCTAAATGGAGCATCACACGAGGAGCGCAGACTGTATCTGTGTCTCGTCCTCATCTCGCTTTCCCTCCTCATCAAATCATTTGTTTTCCCCCCAAATTCCTGCCACGAGCGCTCGCCTCCATATTGAGGACGGCCGTGATGGTCGTGTGCTGGCGCGCTGTCGCCCCGGTGCTCGCCGTTGGTGGCGTTCTGGAGTCTGTCCTTCCGCCCCCGTGTCAATTTGGCGACATGATGGCCCCCGGTGCTGCTTAATTAGCGCAAAAAAACAACACCGCGTTCCTCTCTTTACACGGAACGCTGTATTCCGCTCGCGCAGAGGTGCGTCGGTGACGTCCACAGTGAGATTTACAAGCGGCTGCGAAATGTTCGACACTTGCACAGCTGCACCGCCTCCAGCCAGCTCGCCATCCATGGCTCGTATTCTCTGCACTCGTTGTTGTTGTTTTTTTTGTTTTGTCTTTTTTCCGTTGTGACCTCATTCTGCAGCGTCTCGTGAAAAACCTCTCCCCACAGAGGGACAGTGACCTCGGATGATCATCGCTCAGCCTGAGTTTGCCGAGACGCGTCCTCAAAATGCAACTCCAGCTGAAATGGCTGCGGTCGTCGTCCTCGTCCTCCCCGTCCTCCTCGTCCTCCTCGTCCTCCTCGTCCTCGCTCTCTATCCCCAAAAATATAGCGGAGCACTTTCCCGAGGTTGTGAATATTTGAGATTCTGCGTTGAGGTGCTCCACTTCCTGGTTTATGAGTCCTTGTTTCTGTCACATGACAATAAAGTTAAGTCGAGGCCAGCAGCTGATGTTTTCAGCGATAGCATCAGGTGTGTTCATCACGCCCTTAGATTTCGGCAGGGCGCTCAGGAGCCAACTCGTTGACCGCTTGACCATCCCTAACTCCTCCTACTTCCAAAGAGGCGGAGCTCGGGTAGAGCTGGGGGCGGGCCCACGCTGTCACAGGCCCAGGTGTCACTCAAGAGGCCACGCCCTTTAATCAGCATGGGAGTTTATGGGTATTGACTTCAAGACTTCAGCCTCAAGTGGACACCCTGTGAACTGCAAGTCTTTCCAATTCTGTGTTGGTCCCCTCCGCCTAACCCTAACCAGTTCGACTAAAACAACATGGTGGGAATTGTATTTTCACAGTGGCTCTGACAATGGGACCAGTTTGACCTCACCAGTTTGTCAGTGTCTGTGTGTGTGTGTGTGTGTGTGTGTGTGTGTGTGTGTGTGTGTGTGTGTGTGTGTGTGTGGGCCGATGACAAATGGCGACGGCGTCATGTGTGGTTTCACGTCGAGCAGATAAATCAGTGAGTCCTGGGGGGTTCTGGCCTCGTCACGCAGGCTCCACAGACGTCGTTGGTAAATCAGTAAATCACGTCGCAAAGAACAAAGGGAAATGATCTCAGGTGGGAAACTGTGGGCAAACAGATGGACAATGGAGAGAGTGTGTGGACACGACCAAGAGAGGACACGGCGAAGGTCCGTCTGTTGCTTGTGAACGAAATAGTCGGCAGAAGTCGAGCAGTAAGTCGCCCGAACGACCGTTATCGTTTCTGTCTTCCAGCCCCTCAAATACAGACAGCGCGGTGCCGCTATCTTATCCCCGCTGTGGTCGTAGCGCAGCGGTGATGCGGTTGCCATGGCAGCCGGTTTGGCTCCAGCGTATAATCCTTTTACAGAGCCACCAGATGACCCGCAGTCTTCAGCTGCTCCACAGATTTCCAGTGCAGTCACACGGTGGACGTGGACGGTTGATGTGTCATGTGAGGGGATGATGGATTCACAAATGTGCAGTTACACGGGGGTCCCTCCAGGACCCCTGCGCTCTCATGTCCTTCAAAATGCATTTCATTAAGTGCCGTGTGACGCTATCGATCGTCAGGTCAGTGGTTGGAGGTCAAGAGCAAAGACGAGGAGTTGCTGTGTTGTTGTACGTTGACGTAGCATAAGAGTTTAAATGTAGCAGGTTCACTTGGAGTATTGGCATAGTTCCGTATATTAAATCATATCAAATTTTATTTTTATAGCCCCCATTTACAAATCAGAGTTTGTCTCGCGGGGCTTCACAGGGAGGGTGACATCCTCTGTCCTTAGACCCTCAGGGTCCGGAAAAACTACCGGGGGGGAAAAAAACAAACCTTTGAACCGAGGAAACAAAAGAAAAGGTCGAAACCTTAGGGGGAGTCACAAGTGAGGGTTCCACTTTCAGGACGGGCAGACGTGCAATGGATGTTACGTAGAATGTTCAAGAACAGAACAAACATGGTCAATGTGAAGGATTCGAGCTTTAAGTCCGTCTTTGTTCTGGTCCTGTTCGATCTCCGGGTTCATCGCGGCTCGCCCGCACGTTCAGGGCCAGATCGGTGGTGGCTCGAGACCCGGGATGCCGGTGTCCTCGTCACCGTCTCGGCTCCGTCTCGTTCACCGACGGCGGCAAAGCTGGAAAAACAGTCTAAAAAAATATATGTGTCCACCAGGGGCACAAGCTCACGACAGCTCACTCGTTTACTCACTGACTTTGACTTTTGCGGATACATTGTAAATCGAAACTGTGGTGAGAAAGTAGTACATCACAACTGGTGTTGACGCTACGCAGTGTTGTCGCGGCTCATGACTCACTCTAGTGAAAGGAAGTGGTATTGCAAGGTGGACTAACACTTGCCGTTATCTCTTATCGTAATCTAAAGCAAGACATTCATATTTTTCGTATGTAAATTTTCGTATGTCATCTCTGGTGTACAGCCCTTTACCTGAAACATTTTAATGTTCGGAGCTCACATTTTGAATTACAGGAAGTGTGTGTGCGTGTGTGTGCGTGTGTGTGCGTGTGTGTGTGTGTGTGTGTGTCTAAAAATGTGTTCCCATGTTCGCGAGGCTGCACACGGTCCCAGTTCCCCTTCTAATGTACATTAGCTGAACGTATCCATTTGCATGCATGATTTAAGGCCTGGCTACGCATCAATCTTTCATCGCCTCGTACAGCTTGGCATGAGGACGCACAAGGACGCACGCACGCCATCGCACGCACTCCTGCTCAAGCGCTCGCATCATTTCCCTAAATGTGCTGAAGTGGGCGCTTGTCGCCGGGGCCCCGCGTATCAATACAGCCGCTCGATTCTGAGTGTGCGAGGGGAGGGAATGAGATGACGCGGCGTGTTTGTGCGACAGCGGAGTTTCCCCCACGATGTTGCAATTTCAAGTTTGCACGCGAAAAGGTCAAAGGTCAGGAGGCCAGGCGATATAGACTCAATCTCTCTCCTCTCAGACAGTCATAGTCCTCCGGTTGATGAAGTGTGCGTGCGCGTGTGTGTGTATGTGTGTGTGTGTGTGTGTGTGTGTGTGTTCACGCCCCCACTCACAGGAAGTGGAGCCGTGACCCGTGGCCACAGGAGGTGGTCGATCATCATTACTCGGAGGCGTCCACAGGGAGGCTCTCATCACTGCTCATTAAGCCAAAGGACACAAGTGCCGCAACCTCCATGTTTCCTTCGGGGCTCAGGACCATCTCCGTCATAAACAGTCGTTAGTGTCACCGCTCCGGATCCACAGCTTCATGACCTCCACAGGTCGTTTTCATTTCAGCTCCGCGCTCAACCCGCCTCATACCTTTTGTTGCTGTTGAGATTTTTCATCTGATTTTTTCATTTTCATTTGCACAATGACATCGCAACGTCAAATACCCTTAAAGGTGCAGTGTGTACGTTTTGGTGACCTCTAGAGGTGAAGTTGCGTGTTTTGCGTGTATCCATCACCTCACCCGTCTGAACACGCAGCAGAAGCTGTGGTCGACTTCAGTTGCCATTGAAACTCAGAAGATGTTCAGTACGTCCGCTCTGGGCTACTGTAAAAACATGGCGGCCCCCACAGGGTGGAACCGCGCCCGGTGTAAATAAACATTAAAGGGCTCATTTTAGGGGGATGTAAAAAGCAAGTCATACATTTGGGTGATTGTACATTTGTAAACACGTTCATGTCGTTCTTATTTCTATAGATCAAACATTGACACAAAATCTGACACAATGCCCCTTTAAATGTCCTCACCAATGCATAATGTTTTTGTTTGAAAGAGCATGAGCTCTTCATAGTAGGATAGTAGATGTCCACACTGCTACTGAGGGAATTAAAAATCTGCACAGCTGCATTTCAGATTTGACGAGTGTCCACAGAGAAAGACCGAAAACAGTGTTTTGCTGACAGCTGATTTTTTTTGTCGTGGCCTTTGTTCTTCTGTTTCTTTGCGTTTGAAATGTATGGACACGGGTTCCTGAGTGAATATTCAAAAAAAAAAAAAAATACAACCTCCTCTGTTGCCATGGCGATACTACAACCACAATGTTTTCTCCGTATGTGGTCAAATATGAAGCCGACGACGAAGAGTGGCTGATGTTTGATTGTGCGAATGTTGTGAGGAGGAATGTTTCTGAATCAACGAGATCAAGTTCAAGTTCAAGTTGGATTTGAAACATATTCTTGTGTGATATATCTTTAATCACACAATAGCTTAAACATGTGATGCTGTAAATTATCCAGCTGGCTAAAACAGTATGTGTGTGTGTGTGTGTGTGTGTGTGTGTGTGTGTGTGTGTGTGTGTATTGGAGGTTATGCAGCAAAGCACTTTCCATCTTATATAATGCAGAACTTTGGCCAAGAGAGGGATGTGACCAGTGTTACATGCAAATGCATCTGCCTGTCAGTGCCCCCAGGTGTGTGTGTGTGTGTGTGTGTGTGTGTGTCAGTCAGATGTCCGCCTCTTTGTATATCTCTCTGAGGACTCGCGCATATTGAGTCAGTCAGTTGTGCAGTGAAGTATAAACAGTGAGTCGTCACCAGCTCTGTCTCCAAAAGCTTTTAAAGAGTGAGCCGATGGAGGTGAGGAAGGATGTGTGTGTGTGTGTGTGTGGGGGGGGGGGGGGGGGGGGGG
>JAFBJT010109725.1:102109-109609 GCA_016785325.1 Chascanopsetta lugubris
GGCTCAAGACTCACTCTAGTGGTGAAAAAGTGGTATCGCAGGGCGGCCAAACTTCCTGAACCACCCGGTGATATCGCCATAAAGCAACACACCGATATCTTCATTTGGTGACGTTATTTTCACGTAGTTCAAAGTCAAAAGAAAACACACTTGGCTTTGAAAAGGGTTTGATTCTGTGAGGGCGGTGCAGTGTTGTTGTTGTTGTTGTTGTTGTTGTTGTTGTTCTCTGAAACTCTGAGGAATGTCTCTCTCTCGCCCTCTAAGCCACGCTGAGGAAAAAGAAAGGTGGTAAGTGACTGTGGGCATGTTTGTGTCTGATCCACCTCCTTCCGCCACTTCCTCAATGTGATTAACTTTAATTTCATTTCCCTTTCAGTCCAGCCGCGTGGTGTTTGGCCGTGTTCCTGCATGACTCCCTCTGTTTGATTACAGCTGTCTTTGTGTTGTCGATGCTGTCGCATGGTTTCATGTTCCGTTGGGTCAAATGTGAGAAACTCTTCTCCTCCGCCTCCTCTCCTCCAGATCACATATTATTATTATTATTATTGTTATTATTATTATTGTTATTATTATTGTGGTATTTATTTCCTGGTGCGTGTCCTGTTCCATGATGAGTCGTCACATGATTCATGTTGAAATTGAATAAAGGGGCAGTTCACCTCGGAGCGATTCATGTGCAGGGTATACACAGTATTTACCGTGTGTGTGTGTGTGTGTGTGTGTGTGTGTTTATGTATGTGCTCAAAGCTAATGTTTGTTCATGTTCTGATTTAAAAGGATTCACTGCCATGTTGCTTTTATGTGTGTGTGTGTATCTCCTCATTACAGACCTGTGTGTATGTGTGTGTATGCGTGTGTGTGTGTGTGTGGAGGAGGTTTGTTCCAGGAAATTCACGCACACACCGGTTTCCATGGAGACCGTGTTGCATGTTGTCCCATGCATTGTAACTGCAGGTCGCCGACGGTGGAAATTACCCTGTGCTGGAAACACTATGTTGTGTGTGTGTGTGTGTGTGTGTGTGTTTGTGTACGTTTGTGTGTGTTTCAGCTCTGGACATTGTGAAGGTCATTGATGTTCCTTTCCTCCCCCCCTTTCCTCCCCCCCTCCCCCTCCCCACCCCCCACTCCTCTCCTCTGTGTGTAGATGCGCAGAAGAAGAGGATTGTTTTCCAAGTCACTCTAAGTAATCACTGCCTTAATGCATGGAAGCTTTGTGCGGCGCAGACAGAGGCGCTGGTCAGGGCGGCCATGACGGTTGTGAGCAGCCAGGTTCAGGGCTCGCATGCGTTGCTTCTCGGAGCTGGACTCTGTCTGACAGCATCATCGCACATCACAGGGGGAAGTTCAGTCCCCGCAAGTTTGCCGTTTCCTCGGTAACGATGACGAGAAGAGAAAAGGGCAAAACTTGAAACGTCCACGACTCATCTGGTCTTTCAATTTCTTTCAAACACCTGCTCAAAGGATGATGGGTATTTATCTGCCAACCTGGACACACTGATGTCACTGCCTCACTCTGTAAAACGTCTGTAGCAAACACAGTGATTTTCAAAATGGGGCCCGGGGGCCCGTTGGTGGGCCGCCAGGAGTCACGTGGGGGTCCTGTTGTGCACAACATATATCAAAGTCTTAATTGTGATCCTTATATTTTTAATTGTAACGAAGGTTTTAAACATAATACCAAGGACATTGGTTTATGTTTGATGTTGATATTTCATTTGTTTATAAAGTTCAAGTTCAGTTTATTCATTTCTGTTGTATTTGGGTCATTTACATAAAAACACAAGTCATGAGGTACTTTAGATAAATCTGGTTCATACAGATCACAATGAATTGATATATAAATAAATAAATAAATATGACCTGATATAGATTCATTCATTTTATTGATTACATTCTTATTATATAATTAAATTCTCATTCATAACTTAGTTCATTTCAATTGATGGAAAAAATAATCTGTGATTTATAAACCAATAAGACAAGACAAAAATATGTTTTCGTTTTTACTATTCTTAAATCTCACCTGAATATTGACAGAGCAGATGATTCTGGACCTTGACGGACTTCACCTTCATTTCTCATAATTACACCTGACGAGGAAACGGAGCTGATGATGATGATGATGATGATGAAGATGATGCTGCTGAGTCGGCTGTTTGGAAAGAGCATGCACGGCTTCTGAGGCTGAACTCACCCGAAAGCATTCCATCCTATGACTCCCCCTTTCCACCCCCCCCCATCTCCCCTCCACCCCACATCCCACCCTGTCCCTGCAGCCCCGCCCCGGCCCCCCTTCCCCCCACCCCCCAGACGTGTTTCAATGTTTTTCTGTTCCATTGCAATTCCATGTGGAAACACAGGGAGGCGTCACAGTGAATGATTAGCTTGCGTTTGGCCCGCGACGAAGGCTTTTTGCAACACACACACACACACACACACACACACACAGATTGACTCACAGATGTTGGGGTCCCTCTGTCTTTCAGACAAAGTGGAGGAGATGACTCACGCCCAGAAGGCCTCACCCATCGACATGAAGATCGCCACAATCAAGCCACGCCCCTCCAGTCGTTGCCTGGTTACGCCCACTGACATGAACGTAAGTGAAAACGACTGGAGTCACATTGTTTATAATCAGTGTGTATCGATGGATACTTCATCTTCGTCTCCGCTCCGGTTCACAGTCCATGTATCACGACCGACAGGGCGTGGCAGTGGTGCCGCCCACTGTGCCCGGAGCTTTCCTGGGTTTACCTGAGAAGGGCACCATCAAGAAGCAGAAGTCCATCGGTAGGAGTGTGTGTTTGTGTGTGTATTTACAAAACCAAAACAACGTGTAACATCAGACACTCAACATCTCTCTAACTATACAAAATGAAATATCAATATTCCTCCCCAAAAAACAAAGGTAGTGTCCTGATTTGAACGTCCGAAGTATCTAAAGGGAAATCAAAGTAATAACAAAGTACTTTCTTCATGTGCTTTTTGTACATTTTATTTGCTGAGTCAGGATGAAACCGCTTGTTTACAGTAGCTGATATGAGCTCATACTTGTAATCTGATTCTATCTATCGTATGTAAAGTGACACATTTAACGCAGGAATCGTCTTTGGGTCATATAAACATTTATGGAAGTATAAAAACCAAAGTACAGTAAAAAAAAAAAAAAGAAGTTACAATATCGGTGACACCTTTTGACCTTTAACCATAAATGAAGGCCACCACAGGTTTTCCTATACACAACATGCAGCTTCACCACTTCCTGTCTCTCAATTCTAATCACTGTACTTTACGAGATGTCACTGCTCATAGTACACACACAGCCCTATTTGTACCTGTGTGTGTGTGTGTGTGTGTGTGTGTGTGTGTTTGTGCCTGTGTGTGTGTGTGTGTGTGTGTGTTGGTGCCTGAGAGTGTGTGGGCTAGTGAGTGTCAGCTGGAGTTGTGAAGTGCACGTCCAGCACCTTGTGCTTTTAGCTGCTGGTGATATTCTATTAATGCCCTGCGGACGGGTTCCTGCAATATTGAAGCTAATTATAGATAAATTAGAAGGTTCCAGTCAGCACAGTGTGTGTGTGTGTGTGTGTGCGTGTGTGTGTTCATCCCATAATATTAGAGTGGAGGTCATTAAGCTTATGCTGAAACCTCATCCTCAGAGCTGAACTGGAGTGGTGTCATGGAGGCTAATGTTGCTCACAGCTCAGTGGAAATGTCGCGCCATCAATAAGCTATAAGTCCTAATTCCCCTTTTCACAATAAGAGCATGGAAAGCACATTGAGTGAGTTCTGGTTCGATGACCTGCCGGGGAAAAATGCGGCGACTCCTGAGGATTCAAAACTTTTTCCCTCTCAGCACAATGAACGTTTCCAACTTCCACAGAAGAAAAACTGTGTCATTGAATAAAAAATTAGCTGCTGAATTAAACTATCGTCTGCAAACTTGACCTAGTTAGATTAATCAAGTCAGAAAATATCTAGAGGAACTAGTTTGTGTCACATTTTTGCTTCACGTTCCAACAACAGTACGTTGTTTTTTTTGTATCTGCAGTTTGTCAGTGTAACTAGTCAATCATGCTCTTGGTAAATATCATTATCAAGGCTTTTATTTTGAAATTTGTCCAGGAGTCGATGTACTCCACACACCTACAGAAGTAAGTAAACTTCAGGCAACGAGGACAAGAGGCAGACTGAGCTTAGCAGTGGCTCCTGACTCACTCTAGTGGTAAAAAAGTGGTAGTGCAGGGTGGCGGGCACAGCACTTTCCGGTAGCTTCACGTACTTAAATGATGATTTGTCATTTCTTGATATTTTATTGGATACAAACTTTGTATTGCCCCTTTAATGTACACAGCTCCCTCTTGAGTAGATTTAAGTTTGTCTTCGAATATAATGATTTGTTCCCGTCCTCGTCTCGTGTAACAGCTCAAATCGACTCACAAGGAAATTCCCTCTCGCCACAGCAAACATTATCCATCCCCCTCTCTGATCCGCCCGGCCCCCGACACATTTCAGGGACCCCCTGCTCAGATAAATAAAGGTTAAAGTGAGAGCTGGCATGAATAAATGAGCCGCTTCCTGTAGAGGGAGGAAATGGCCCCAGTGGAAATAAGAAATCGGGACGTCTCCCCGAGGTTCTCACATCCTTTTTCTTTCTGCTCCATTTCCTCCAGGTACATCGGAGGATGAGAGACAGGGATTCCTCACACCTCCACTGCTCAAGTTCTCCCGCAGCCTCTCCATGCCCGACACCTCGGAGGACATCCCCCCGCCTCCTGCCATCTCGCCCCCTTCGCCCCCCGACTACAACGCCGCCGCCAGTCCCACGTCCAAAGGCTACGGCACCACCAGACCCAGCTTCGCCCAGAACTCGGCCAACGCGGTGACGACCATCGGCCGAGCTAACGTGGGCACGTTGAGGCGGGGCTATTTCCGCCAGAGCTCGGAGCAGTTCGAGAGCACGCGCACGCGAGGTCGCACGCCGGTGCCCGAGAACCCGTACTCCGAGGTGGGCAATAAGACACTGTACGTGCCGGCGAAACCGGCTCGGAGGAAGGGCATGCTCGTCAAACAGTCCAACGTCGAGGACAGTCCCGAGAAAACCTGTCACATGGCGGCGAGCCCCTCGGGCCCGGTCTCCATGCCGACCACGCCCGTGGAACGCACATGCTCGTCCATCCCCATCCCCACCATCATCGTCAAGGAGCCGTCCACCAGCAGCAGCGGCAAGAGCAGCCAGGGTAGCAGTATGGAAATTGAGCCCACCACTCCCGAACACCCGCCTCTCACGCCCTCTGTTGGCGGGAGCGGAGGTCTGCGTCCTGACGACCCTCTGTCTTTAGGCAACCCCTTTGCTGCCGCCATCGCTGGCGCCGTGCGGGACCGGGAGAAGAGGCTGGAGGCCAAAAAGAACTCCATCGCCTTCCAGTCGGTCGACATGGGCGATGATGACCTGAGTGGTCCGATGCCGACCCCGCGCCTCCGCCAGTCTAAGTCCATCGACGAGGGCATGTTCAGTAGCGACGAACGGCTTCGAAGGATACTGGCCCCTCCCATATCACAGCTGGGGCGCCCTGTAGGGGGCGGTAGTGGCAACATGACAGATTTTAACACACCTGAGCCCACGGTGGTACGTGAACCGCTGAACACTAGAACGGGCCAATGTCCCAACTTGGACAGTCCTGTGAGTCTCCCATCCACTCCGCCCAAGAGCCACTATAGAGCCAACGGGACCTACCTCCACCCTGTCACCGGCAAACCCTTGGATCCTAACTCTCCACTGGCTCTGGCCCTGGCAGCTCGCGACCGGGCCATGAAGGAGCAGCAGAACCATCCTCAGAGTCAGCCACCAAATCCTCCTCAGGTTCAAACCCCCAAGCACGAGGCCCAGTCCCTGCCGATTCAGCCGAGCCACAAACCGGACCTCAACCAGCCTCTGTTCATCGACACCAAACTACGCTCTGGGATCGAGACCAGTTTTGCCGCCATCTCCACCGCCACCATGGGGAGGCCCGGGCGGGGCGGCCTGCGGAGGCAGATGACGGAGCAGAAGTACGAGTCGGACGGGGCGCGGGAGGAGAGGCAGCACCAGGCGGTGGAGGAGAGGAAGAGTGCACCGGCCGATGTGGCCGACACGTCGCAGCCCAAGTCGGCCGGACTCCTGATGGTCCACACCAGCACCGAGGCCAAGGTCAACAACCAGGAGCTGGAGGGGCAGGACAGCAACCGACCCTCTGAGCTGAAGGACCCCAACCAACCGGATCCTCACAACCCTCAGACCCTCTCCACCCCCCAGCAGCCTCCGTCACGGAGGAGGAGTATCCCGCTCAATGAATCCATGGACGAACCCGTGAAGCTGCCGTTCCGCATCCCGCCTCCGCCTCTGGCCTCGGTCGACATCGACGAGGACTTCGACTTCTCCGACCCCCTCCCCCCGCCGCTGGAGTTCGCCAACAGTATCGACATTCCCGACGACCAGGCCAGTGCCATCGCTGAGATGCTCCAGCAGCAGAGACGGAACGGGGGACATCCGTTACCCCCGTACCACGCCCACGCCCCGCCCCCTGTCACAGATCCACACAAACGGGTGGCGAACAGCGTGCCCCCCTCGTACCCTCCCCCTCCGCCCGACCAAGAGTCGGGGGTGGGCGACTCGGGCATCGAGGAGGTGGACAGCCGCAGTAGCGGGGACCCTCAGCACATGGAGACCACCAGCACAGTTTCGAGCATCTCCACGCTGTCGTCAGAGGGCGGGTTCTGCGACAGCGCCCTGGAGAGCCTCTACGCCACCGCCGACGGACACGCCTTCCTGGTGGACCGGCCCCCGGTGCCGCCCAAACCCAAGGGCAAGTCCGTCATCAACAGGACATCGCTTTATCACGACGCTCTCATCGAGGAGCCGCCAGAGTCCTACGGGTCTCCGCCTCAGGCCCCGCCCCCTCCCCCCTCGTCCTCCGAACCGCCCAGGACTCCCACCCAAAGGACGTCCAAGCTGTGGGGCGATCAGGCCCCGGAGCTGTGCAGCCCCCCTTCGACACCGGACTCCAAGAACACGGTGATCACCGAGCTCAGCTCCATCCTGCAGCAGATGAACAGGCCGACCAAACCCGGAGAGAACCTCGACTCCCCCACTGGGACCAGGGGAGCCTTCGGAACCAGGTAAGTCCACGTTTACTTCCAGTACGTGCCTGTGACCTGTGACCTCTTCAAATCCTTCCCTCTTCTTGTCCTACATCTTTCATTCAAAAGTTGATTTTTGTTTCTGGAGATTCAGTTGATGAGGATTCCGTGCTGATGTTTCTGGGTTTTGCTTGAGAGCTGGTTCAGAGGTTGTATCAGGCAGATCTGGATTGGTTATTGATTGACAGGGGCAGTCACCAGAGCTGAAGCTCATCACCCCCAATACTCATTTTATTTGCATATTGAATCTTTTGAACCGCTTGGGTTCGATTCCCCTGGTTTTGTCATCACGAATCCAAACGTCAGCAGTTGTCATAGCGACAA
>JAFBJT010109727.1:0-16473 GCA_016785325.1 Chascanopsetta lugubris
ACACACACACACACACACACACACACACACACACACAAGCCAAATCCAAATCCAAACACAGGCGCACATGCACTCATAAGCTCTCTCTGTCACACAGTTAATGTACTGCAGGGACTGACTCTACAGCATCTACATGATTCATGAAGTGTTTTATTGCACTTCCACGGAGATTAAGATGTGACCCACTTTTTGTTGCCGTGTTTCTTTGTACCCTGAAAAAAAATCATCAGTCAGCAGTGTCCTAAAAAATCCAACAAAGACACCAAGTGACAGAGGCACGCTAGAGATAATTTCCGAATAAAACTGTGCTAATCCGACGCACTGATACATGGTAAAATATATATTTTTATTTCCTTCCCGTAGAAAATGGATCTATATTTTAAAAATAATTTCATTTTGACGTGAATATATATATTTAAATCGGCTTTACCTTGGTTTCATAGTCGTCTGACTTCGAGTGCTGCATGGAGCTTAGAATATAATGGTCAAGGTATAGACGAAAAAATTGAAAATATGAAATATTAAGAGGCACTGCGGCTGTTTGTGATGGTTACTCATTGACCATGAAATTGTGTTTGCGTGTGTGTGTGTGTGCGCGCATGTGTGTGTGTGTATGTGTAGAGTAAAATGCTGAAGGCTTGTGTTGAATTTTCAGAGCTTACCTTTTTAGCATTTTGACCATTGACCTATACACATTTGTATTTATTGTCATAGTTACGGCCAGATGAGTAATGACCTTAATCAATTATCTGGCAATGCAGCAGCCTATTACATCACATAAACCCAGAAACGCTGACGCTTCCGTCATCATTTTAATTTGCTCATTTATGTCAGAAAGTGCACGGTCATCACGTTGACACCGGCAGGACCGTGGATGTTCATCACAACAACAATTTCTTAATACTTCTTATACTACAGACTTTGATTCATTGGTCAGTAAGGACTTCCACAAAGTAGATTCACTACCACTCATGGTTAAGAACTGGAGAGGTGTAATTACAGTGTTATAGCAGCTTATCCTGGGCAAAACAATCTTGGGAGCTGACTGGTCACTGGATACAATGCACTACCTCACAGAAGTTGCAGTGGAGGTTATAATTGTCTGTATGTGCAGTGCATTGTCTGCCTGCACTGGGGCAGATACACTTACAACCAGGGATGTTACAGGCCGATCAGTCGCCCCTGACGACCGCTCCGCTGTGTGCTCGCCATGCAGCTTTTCCACCCAGAAAGGCACAAAGACAAAATGCTCTTTGTGCACCTCTTTTTTCCCCCGTCTCTGGCTCACTGCCGTAAGACAAGAGCAGAGGGATTTCAGGGAGTGCACGTTTTCACTGTTTGTTGTAGTAAAAAGAAAATGACACGAAAGAATGCAGGTGCAGTGAGCTGCAGGAAGAAAGACACATCATATATTATAGACTGCTAATGTTTTCGTAGGGGAGCACCTGGTTATGTGTTATTACAATACTATCTACATCAGGTTATTCATCCATCCATTCAACCATCCACTCATCCATCCATCCATGAAGAAAGCCATGAAAACAAGCTCTGAAATGAACAAGTCCTATTTGACCTAGAAATAAAATCATCTCATTATTATATTGTAAAATTAAACAGATAATGAGTTACTAATTCCGTAATGTATTTCTGAACATCATCGGGTGGTTCAGCCAGATTTCGGAAAGTAATGATTTCGTGGACCAGTTACAAGCTCCTTATTGGTTTTCAGGGGCATAAGCCTGCGTGTTCACGCCCAGAGAACACGTAAACATATTGTCCAATAGTATCCAGTCAATATGTTGCTCCTTTACATTTCCTCCTTACGCCTGACCTTATTTTGAGAGAATGGCTCACTGTTTACAGGAGAGTGAAGTCGAGCCGTGCTGTCACCACAGGGGACCTGAGGTCACGTCCCAGAAATCCATCCACCCATACATTTATTCTGCGTATGCAGGGTCGGGTCGCAGAGGCAGCAGGTTAAACGAGGATATTCCGCACATCACTCTTGTCTCCCATAAGTAATGTTTTCTGGCTCCTCCTGGGGATCCCGGGGCTGTTCCCAGGTCAGATGGAATATAACCATAATCCCCTCAGTGAGTTCTGCGGTCCACTCCTAGTTGGGTGTGCAGCCTGGAAAAAAGAAGAAACCCGCGAGGTTCGGCATCCTAATCAGACGAGTGAACCGTCACGTAAACTGGTCACTTCAGCAAAGGGACTAGCTGCTCTACATTCCATTTTTCTAGCTTCAATACTGTCATGAATAGTCTCATAATCCTAATTCTATGCTCTACAAACCATTGCCAGTGAACACAACAGCAACATGGATTACACGGTAGATTCCTTTACTGTCCTATACCCCCAGTATCTTCCCCGCAGATGTTTCCCCCATTCTTCCATATTTTCCTTCTTCCTGATCTACTTTCTCTTCTCATCTTGCCTCATCCCAAATGTTCTTCCTCCTCCGATAATATTAGAATACAGTCCCTGAGTTGCAGCTTGTTGTCATCACACCAGCTTGCTGCTAGTTTGTTCCAGTTGTGACTGCCTGTGTCACACACACACTCTCGCTCTCTCTCTCTCTCTTTCACACACACACACACACACATTCTCGTACTGATTAGTCTCATGACCTTGATGGCGTGCAAACAATTACTGAGTCAGCGTCATCTTAATCATTTGTTTACAACACTCCCCGGTGCGTTTACTCAAAAATACTCTGTAGAGGCGACGATGTGTTCATGTTTCCACATTTTATGTAAATAAGTTGCCTTTTCACCATGTATGTTATATTCATCAAGTTTAGTTTCAACTAACCCTAACCCCCAAAACACTATCTTGCATTTTGTGTTATTTCATTTCATGGCTCAAGTTCGACACTGAACAAACAACAGTTGGTCAGAGACAGCATTTGCTTAATGTGTCATCCAACCTGCCGTCCGGCCTAAAACATTTGGACCATGATTTCAAAAAACAGAAATCACACCAAGCAGAGGACAGCAGGAATCCAAACATGTCCCTTGCATTCATTAAATTTTAAGAAACAACTCATCTTTAACAGTAAACACATTATAATATCAACAGCTCAATGTGCTCTGGTAGAAATACCCTGCGACATGACATTGTAATATTTAAACGAGTCAAACACAACGGATACAACAGCTTTACTGCTAAAGTTTATGTTCAGAAACTTGTGCCTTTTTCTTAAAGTTCAGGATTATTTCAGTTCTTGATCAACACATAAAAAAAGTCACTGTGACCTCGGACTTACGACACATACTCATATTATATCAGAACTGATTTTCCCTTGAGGTAACCATGGTGATATATTGTGCCGATACCATTCATCCCAATCCTCACCTTGTGACACCCCTGCTTTTGAAAATGTAGCACTCAATCTATTCAGCTAAATTGTTGCTTTTGAACACAGTTCACGCGTAATGTCCCGACAAGGTCTTGAGGTAAATAGTAGAAGAGACGTAGTTGATCTGTGCAATTACCTGGATTTGAATTTTCAATATTTGACATATACAAAGTTAAGCCAGGTTTGCTGACGGACCTTGCACTTAAAAATGCTGCCAAACTACAGTGCACCACAAATGAAGGCCTATCTTACACAGATGTAATGAGGGGGGGGAGGGGGGGGGCGGGGGTGGAGCCGGGGTTGTGATCCAGTCTGAGTCAATATTGAATGAGAACCATATTCCATGTTAAAAGTTACTTCAAGGTAGAGTGTGTGAGGTTTGGTGACACCTACTGGTGAAGTTGCATATTGTATCCATCACCTCACCCTATCAATTCAACCCACAGTAACACTCGGCCGTCATTACAGCTCAAACGGTGTTTCGCTCGTCCACTCTGGGCTGTCGTAAAAACATGGCGGCCACACATCCCTTCCGCTTCGTGTGTGACATTCACCTCGCACACGTGTCCTCTCCCTTTTCCAAAACCACAAAGAGCAGACGGCGGAGTTAATCAGACACCTGCTGCAGATAAAAGTTCCGGCCTCTTTTCTCCGGAAATGTGATTAGAGAGCGCAGCGCCAGCAGCCGAGGAACCGAGGAACGGGTTTGTTTACGCCTTCGATGTTCCAGTGGTCACAGCGTGAATTTCCATTCAGATGTACAGCGCCAGATATGGCATATCCAATCTGTAAAGGGGATTAGATTGAGGTCTTTGTGTATGCACAGCAGGAGCCATAACAATGCTATTAGGGCGAGGAAAGATGGAAACCAGCATGGCGGAGCGTGTGGATGATGAGATTGATGGGGAGGGGGTCTTTGACGACGCATGTGCTACGATTGTATTACTTATTCATACAAACGTCCCACGGCCGATAGCATCAACAAACAACTGGTTTCTCACATGTCAATAACATTGTATATGTCCTGCGTAAATAAGGAATGCCATCAATGCGCAGGATTGGTTCCATGTTTGTCCGACTTCGACCAGTTGTGTGGTGGTGCACGTCCAAGTCCGAGCCTCCGGAGTTTCCGCAACCGAACTCTGGTGTCAGTTCCGACTCCAGAGGCTGTGCACGTGTGAATACAACGGGAAATGGATACGAAGTAAAGCTGTGATGCCTCCAAAACGTACGTTGCATCACGCGTAACTGTGGAAGGTGTTCATTTCCACTCGATGACTCCTACAGTCCGTCCCTCACTCGGCAGTCCTCACCTCCGCGCCCTCTTTGTCTGCTGCCATCGGCGGTTAACTAGCTCCATCAGGTTGTGCTACTTTTCATTGTGCGCTAATTGGATTGAGGTGTTGTTAATTGTGCTCAGCGTTGTGTTGTGTCTGCTCACAGCTGCGCCGGCTGAGCCAAAGCGCTGTGATTACTCTCATGTCGCTAATTGTGCTGACGAGCAAACCGAGGCACGGGGCGAGCTTTTGGTAATGACGGTAAACACATTTTTTAATTTGTATGTCGGGGCAAACCATGTGCAAATTAAAGAGGGTAAGGTGCGTATGTGTGTATGTGTGTGTGTGTGTGTGTGTGTGTGTGTGTGTGGGGGGGGGGGGGGGGGGGGGGGGGGGGGGGGGGGGGGGTCAGGTCAGTAAATCTGAAAAATGTCAAATGTAGTTAGGGTGTATTTAATGATTTAATCTGCTGTGGTGCAACATGCCTCCTTAATTGATTTTTTTCAGGTGTTGAACTTCATATAATGTTGATAATGACAAAAAAAATGATGTTCCTCAAATTCAATGGGGACACAACGATATGAACTCTTTTGCTGCAGTAACACTGTATTTCATGGAGATCTAATCTCCAATTCATTGAAAAATGTTACTCAACCAAAAGTTTTCTTTTATACTTCACTTTGAGCAGTGGATCCACATCATCTCTATTTCTTATAGTGTCAATCGCTCGTAGACGGATTTGTTGTGAACCAGCCCACATCTGGAAAGGTGAAGATACTACTTTAAGGTAGTTGAAAACAAAGCTTTTGGTTTTCATTCTTAATCGACCAAATGACCAGCAGGTGGTGCTGTGCATTGAAATAAACATCACCTGCTGATGCCTTGGGAGACGCACTAGCAACAGACTAGCCTTCCTCAGGCTCAGCCTCCGTGTTTGCACGCTTGCGTTGAAACTTGGAACAAACTGTGCCGTTTAGTACAACTCAGACTGAACGCACATTAAGAGCCTCAATGGGAATAATTAGATTCATTCCTCTCAACTTTGCACATGATGTCAATAATGTGCCTCTATTGCATTTACCACACAACTGTCACGTATTAATACACGGCTGCACGAATACATAATGTCAGCACAGTCAACAGCAGAGACAAGTGTTTATGACAGTTTAATTGTGACCTGACATCATTTCCAGCTAACAGATTGTATATTTATTTAAAGCTTTATTATCACTTTGTCATTGAGCTGTAAGTGTAATGCATGGCGGCAGCCATGTCGGTTGCGTTTGGACAGTTATGAAACTGTTTTGACAGATTAATTTCTGCTGTCATCTCTGAGACGGATGCACTGATGACTTGTGACACAAACAATTAAGACTGTCTGCGCTGTGAAACACTGCCAACGCAGAGGTTCAGCTTATGTTGACTCTCAGATGATTTGTGCACTAATACACACGCACGCACACACACACACACACACACACACACACACAGACACGCACACACAGAAGTTTAATGAGACTCATGGTGTAATACATTTAGAGAAGTCATTGAGGTGACTCTTACTGAGGCTCACCAGAGTAAAACCGCCTAAGTCGGCACATTTTTCATATTCTCAGGCATCAGTTCACTTCAGTTCAGCAGCAGCAATAGCAGTTCTCATAGTTTAGGAAAGGGTCAGCAGTGTTTTATCTTTCTTGTGGAAGAAGATGATGACTGAAAGTTAAATATCAAAACCATCCATCCTCGCATCTTACCCACCTATCTCTAACCATCCATCCATCCGTCCATCCAACCACCCATCCATCTTAACTGCCTACCTACTGACTGACCTACATTCCCATCCATCCATCCATCCATCTCATCTGTGAATCAATCATATCCCCCCCCTTTGCCACCCCACCCCGCCTCACCCTCACTCTCATTTTTTTTATTTGGCTCTTTAAGGGAGGCGACATAAAACAAAGCGTCGCATTACAGCTCTCTAATTACTCATTTGAAGGCACGGCCTCTTACAGTTAACAGGCCAAGCACAAATAAAATGGAGGGCAGAGAAATGCCCCACATAACTAAACCACCAGTGCAAAACATCACATCCATCTTGGACATTGTGAGATGCCTGGAATAACAAATGTATCGCTGTGTGTGTGTGTGTGTGTGTGTGTGTGTGGAGGTGTGTGTGTGTGTGCGCGCTGCATATTGCACATTAGGAAATGTGCATACATGTGTATGTGTATTACAAAAGGCATTGGATTTAGTGCACGCAACTTGCAGGATATGTTCCAATTTGTCTGTCTCACTGTAAATATTTGTGTATGTGTGTGTGTGTGTGTGTGTGTGTGTGTGTGTGTGTGTCTGTGTGAATCACCCAGTATAACTAATGTGTGCTGGCACAGGGTAAATATGTGGGGGGTGTAAAGCCGCATCAGCATTTACATCACAGTAACTGTCCCCTATAAAGATCTCTCTCTCTCTCTCTCTCTCTCTCTCTCTCTCTCTTACACACACACATACACACAGACCCATAAGTACAGACACACACACAAATTCACATACACATACTTAAATCCATATTCAAATGCAAATTTCCATACTGGCTGATATAGGGGTTCCCTAAACCTCAATCGTGTCCTATTTCTAACCTGGGAGGAGAGCAGGTTATTAGAGGAATCTATATACAGCCACTGAATCCTGATCAACTGCCCCGTGTGACAGTTTGCGCTGTCTGCAGCTCAATGGCTTTTAAAAATCTTCGACCATATATGGACTCTCGCAGGCGGAGGCAGCCTGAAGAGCGCTGCCGCCTCTCAGGTAAAAATGGATGGAGCTACGTTACCGCCGACACCTACATCCAATTGAAATATTCATTTTGTGTGCCATTTAAATGTCAAACATTCCTAATTATACATGCATTCAATACGCGGCGCGTCGAGCCGGGGTGTATCGATATTCAATATGAGACGCGGCGTGCAACTCTGTGCTGCAGTGCAATCTCCCTCGCCTCACACGTCACCTCGGAGCATTTCGGAAAATCTGCTGGAGCCTTAATTATCATCACAACGCAACAGGCGTGTAGACGCTCCACGCGCCTGAACCGCCACGATCGTGACCAGTTCAAACTTTCACCACTTCATAATCCATCCAGCGCTGCTGGTCCCGATGAGTCGGTGTTTGTGTTGGCTCCCACAGAAGTGGCGGCGACACACAGTCACAGATTTCCAGCCCGTACGCGGCGTCTCTGCTGTTCCGTCCGTTCGCTCCCCCTGTTCATTACTGATTCGGCTCCATCGTCTCCGGGCTGTTACCTCTTTCCAAACCCGATGCCACGGCTCCCCTGAGCCTGTTTAAGGATGGACTTTTTATCTAGTGTGGCCAATCAATACTTCCTTCGAGCCGTTTGTAATGGGTTATGCAAGGAGCTCGTAACTTGCCGCCGCCGCCGCCGCTGTGAGTGTGGGTGGAATTAATGCAGCGCGGGCAGAAACAGGTCGTAATGTGTGTATCCGTTGGCCTGTGTCATTTGTAAGAAAGATACAATAAGAAGTGGAGCGTTCTTTTGTAACCTTCATAATACGTGTTGCCTTCACTTCCTCACACACACAGATGTAAGAGCACAGAGCAGCAACCAAAGTGGAACATTTTATATAAATACAAATATTCCAAGGCTTCCTGGGAGTTCCTTTACATGCAATTGCAGACGGACACCCCCTTTGAGAATTGGCAGCTGAATTAGGTTTGCGTCGCCAGACCAGTTACAAAGGCATCTGACACTAAGTAATGGCTACTAGTCAATGGTGAAAACATATTTTTCAGGAGATTCAAGAGATGGACACATTGGCGGCAGCCATCTTGGTTATTTACTCGATTCATAACCTAAAATACAGAATACTTCTTTGTTGTTTCTCCACCTATTGGGATTCATTATTAGATATTAATGAGTAACTATTAGTGCTGGTCCGTATCCAGAGTCACTCCCACATCACTACAGTCTCCAATATCAGCGGTACATTTTCCATATAATGTTACTATTGTTTCTAACAAAATAGCTTGAAAAGTAGGTGACTAACTTAGCATCATGCATTACACTAATGGTGTAAGTCAGTCAGTAGACACTAATATTATTTCTACAACTGTATAAAATAAACATTTCTTGTTCCGTGTAATCCTGCAGCATTTAGATTCTAGCTCAGAGGAAATGTGCTGAGTAATCAATGGAGGGCTTTTGGAAAATCATTAATTCACGCCCTTTCCAGGCCTGTCACGATGTCCTCAGCATGGATTTGAATAACAAAGTGGGAAATATGTTCTTATTTAGTTTGTTTGTTTTTGTTCACTGCTTCGATTCTCAAACTTGGGAAACTGAAAGCAAACAAACTCCACTTGTCTTCACTCTCTACCTCGCTCACCCCTCCAGTCTTCTAATTTCCTTCTATTGTACCCATCCAATTTGAATATGCAAAGTAGGCCGGCGGCGGCGGCGGCGGCGGCGGCAGCATGGCCGCCTCGTGTGACAATCGCACAGGGTGAGAATGGTACTCCTCGTTGCCTTGCTCTGGCTAATTAGCCTGATTTGATTGTTAATGCGCTGCCAATTAGAGGTGGCAGGCGTCACTGTGGCTGCGCGTGACAGGCCTCATTTCGAGGTGAGCGAGCGGCGCGGGCAAGATGAGCTCTGGCTCAGGGAAGGCAGGCGGTTACATAGACTGTCGGAGGCAGTTAGCGCTGTGTGTATGTGTGTGTGTGTGTGTGTGCGGTCTATACATAACTACAGCTGAAAACTGTCCCTGTGTAAATGTATGCATTAATGCTCCAATGTGAGACCATGTGTGTGATTAGTTTTTTGTGTGTGTCCCTCTGCGTCCACATGCATTTCTGCAAGGTGTGTGTGTGTGTGTGTGTGTGTGTGTGTGTGTGTGTGTGTGTGTGTGTGTGTGTGTGTGTGTGTGTGTGTGTGTGTGTGTGTGTGTGTGTGCGTGCTCTACACAAAACTATTCCTGAAACCACTTTGTGTGAGTGTGCATTTGTGTTGTAGCGTGCGTCTGCATGTGTTGGTGTGTCCCTCTGCTTCCACATACATTTCTGTGTGTTTGCGTGTGTGTGTGTGTGTGTGTGTGTGTGTGTGTGTGTGTGTGTATAAAAACTCAAAGCAAAACTATTACTTTACCACTTTACCTTTGTGTATGTGTTGCTTCAGTACCCATTGTGTGTGTGTGTGTGTGTGTGTGTGCGCGTGCGTGTGTGTTTTCAGATTCAACACACACTTCTGCAAGTGCTGTGCGCATGCTTGTGTGCATGCGCGTAAGTCCATACACTCTATACATTACTACCGTACGCACGTGTGTGAGTGTGTGTCTGCGTGCGTGCGTGCGTGCAGTCGATTTCAAAATCCCATAAACCACTTTCCCACTGTGCGCGCGTTTGTGTTCCAATGTGCACCGATGTGTGTCATTCCTTTCTGTGATTGTGCGTGGCTTTCCCTCCTCACACATCTCTGCAGCGTGTGTGTTTTTCACTAACCAGCCTGTATGAATGAGCCCCTCACCACGTGAAGAGCACTTAGTTGTAGGGCACTCGGCCCGCTCCCTCCTCCAGAGGCTCTCAGGTTTTTAGGTGCCTCCTCACACTTTGATCGCCCCGTTCGATACCCGGCGTCCTACATGCACAGGGGAAACCGCGTGTCATGTCTCCGGCTGCTGCATAAAACATGCTATACTATTAGGCCGTGCTGCTTTCGAGCGGAGCCGAGGGAAAACCCCGTGGTTCGGTGTGATGCCTGTGACGCTCGGTGCAACTTAAGTTTTGTTTGGATTCTGGGTAACAGCTCGGCGGCATCAACTGGCGGCGAGCGGCCAGCATCAGCCAGTAGGTTAATGAATGCAGGAGAGTGGGGAGAGGGGGAATGTGTGCCAGAGCTTCACATGCGTTGCTTTTTAAGTAAAGCAATCCATAAAAAAAAAATAAAAAAAAGTGCGGATGATATTAATTTGTGTATGAACAAAAGCAGGTTTCTGGTACAGGCTCAGTGAATGAAAGTGCATATATATGTGATGATATATTTCAACAATCCTGTGAGGAAAAATTCACTTTTAAGTAACTATCTTATAAAATAGTACAGAAGCTGAATCAGAAGAAGAAAAAAATCCCTCCCACTAAGCCCTATTTTGAGAAGAGCGTTATTTCAGGCTTCATGTTGCTTCTCATTAACACAAAAAAATCCCTTTATTTCTTGTAGAGTTATGACACAGTTCACTTCAATTCATACCTTAAAGGTGCAGTGTGTAAGATTTGGTGACATCCGGTGGTGAAGTTGCATGCTGCCTCCATCACCTCACCCTTCCCCCGCCGAGCATGCAGGAGAACCATTGGCAGCCCTCAGTTGTTGTTAGAGCCCCAACGATGTCTTGTATATTCACTCTGAGCTACTGTAAAAACTGTAAGGATACATTAGATAGCTCATTAAAGGGCAATGGAAATAAAATTATGAATTATAAATGGATGAAAATACCAGTATGTGATTGTGTTGAAATTGTTACACACAATCTTACACACTGCACCTTTAAATCCCCTAATTTTGCAAGAATAACCTCAAGTTTCATGAATTGCGTCTTTCTTGTCCTGAAATCATAAAAGGATTCTTGTAAAGTCATATCAGTGGTTTTCTTCTCATTTAATTCACAGTCACGTTGGTGTGTCTCTCATAGCTCATCATACCTTATAATTGTCACCACAATTCTATAATGTTCAGGGGATCATCTGAAGAAAATGTCTCGGGGCTATTAAACGACTGGGCTTCCAGCAGACATTTATTTCCTCTCTTGCTCTTCCCAGGATCTGTCTCTCTTCCCAAGATAATAGCAAACCCGCTAAACCCTAATCTCCAAATGCACCTCGTGTTTTGTCAGCTGGAATATGTTCCGTCGTAAAGAGCCACATAAGGATGAATGATGAGCGTTGGAGAGCAGACGCCCGCAGACGCTCTTATCCGCTCCGCACAAACCTCGATCTGCACTAAATCAAATATTACCCTGTTCAAAGATTCGAGTTATTCATGCGAGTTATGGTTAAAGACCCTATGGCTTTCAGACAGTGGTGATGGAGAGCATGAGTCTGTGTGAACAACAGGTGTGTGTGTGTGTGTGGGGGGGGGGGTGTTGGTGTGTGTATCTGATGTTAATCAGACATGATGCTGCCTTCAGGTTCAGCTCCAAGAGAACCAGCCCTGAGACGGTCAATCATCCTCCTCGCCTGGCTCGTTCTTCATCGCCTGTATGGCCACAAGCTCCTGGTGATGACTGACACGATGACGTCTGGGATACAAGGTGCTGAGGGGCCGAGTCTCAGTTGAGGTGAGTTAAAAACTCTCCCAAAGGGTCCCGGGAGACTAGGGCCTCGGATTAGATAATACCTTCCACGTGAGGTTTGATTGAAAGGTGTGATGCTGCTCCACGTGTCACCTTCTATCAAGTTTCTGCTCAGTCAAATTTAATGATCTCATTAAATGCCTTAATTAGGTCAAACATTTTTTGGCCCTCCGCAAACTGTGATGTGTAAAGATTAGTGAAGGTAAAAAAAAATCTGTCACAACAACAAATAATACAACTAAATATAATAATACTACTGCTAGTAATAATAATAATACTAACAATAAAACTACTACTACTACTGTTCCTACTACTACTTTTTGGTTTTGGTTGATGGATTCCTGGACTCCATATCTGTCATACGTGACATAAGTCTTCACTTTCCCCCTTTATGGCATTTAGAGACAGGGTCCTACAAAGTCTGTTGTTGAAAGCTGCTGAGGTCATCGTAAACGGTGGAAACAGAAGAGATTGCTGGTTACCGCTCAGTTGTGTCTGGTCCCTTAGTTTCTGCTCCAAGATAAACCTCGGATTTGGGCTCTGACCTATAAACACCAGATGTCTGGATATTTGTAATTGCTGAGTCATTGACATTGATCAACAACCCGATGGGCCCCTCACAGATTTATGATGCCCTTTCTGTGGTTCGAGGCAGTGGATTTCTTTTTTTTGGGGTCATTAAATATGAGTCATTTCACAAGTGAACTTCCATTCTTCCATCACACTCAGAAACAACGTATGTTCTCAGCCACAAAACATCTGGTGACAAGACATGTGTCATAGCAGAATTGAACACAGGAGGCCAACACTCTGCATTTAGATATCCCTTAAAGTACTTGGTTATCTACTGTTGTTTTTCTTATTTTGATGAGTCATGGTGCAGATATCTGAGAATAAGGGAGGTATGGTTTTAAATACACTTTTTGGGCAACAGATTAGGCAACTTAAAGCACTACATTTATAGCTTTAGATCAGGAAACACACCTTTGTGCTCGTGAGTAACATTTGAACTTCATGCACCAGCCCATCGGGAACTGTTCATGGCCCTTTTTGGACCTTTAGGCGTCTGTGGGGCTCCATCAAGTTGTACAGTTTGAATTGATATTCTGGTTGGATTTGGTCAAGTTTTTTTTTTTCCCCGTTAACTACTTGTTTTTCATTGATTTCAATCCAAATTTGTAAAGAACATAAGGTTTTAGTCATTTGCATAGTGAGTGCAGATACACACTGAGTGTAGAAAGTGATCACATCTCCCATAAGAAATCCAAGAACAGTTGTAAACACAGCTCCTCTGTTTATCTGTTGCAGCAACAAAAGAAAACCCTCATGAAAAAATCATGCAAATCCAAATGAAACTTTACAACCTTTACAACCAACCAAAAAATATAAATCTGTTGTTCATTTAACTGGTAGCAAAGGTTCAAAGAGCAGTGAGGAAAAAGGCTTTTATGTTCTCTGAACCCTCTCCACGGAGACGCCTCACAACTCGTGTCTCTCACTGAGCTCAAAGACTCGGCAGCTGCAGCTGATCAATCCACCGGGAGCCGCTGTTGCTTTGAATAAGTCATCTGCTTTTCAGACTCTACCGTTCTGTGTGTGTGTGTGTGTGTGTGTGTGTGTGTGTGTGTGTGGTAGTACGTGTGTGTACTGTAAACTGTTAGGTCGGTTTCAGGGGAAAGAAATGCAAATTACATCGCTCGGAAAAAAGGCTCATATCCATTTTAGATCTTTACCTTGGGTGAAATTGTTAGAGAATTATTACCCACTTAAAGGTACAGTGTGTAGGATTCAGTGACATCTAGTGATGGGGTTGTGTGTTGCAGATAAACAGCCCTCACCACAGCCGTGCCCTTTGAAATGTGTAGGAGAACCTGTGGTAGCCCTCAGTCAGCACTAAAACTCAAAAGGTGTTACGTTTGTTCATTCTGGGCTACTGTAAAAACATGGCGGCCTCTGAGGAGTGGACCTGCTCCTGATGTCAATTTGAATAAAGTGCTTATTCTAAACACTGTAACTATAGTAATTATACCCTCGTAAATCATCTTATCTGATTATTTTAAGTTCAACTTCTGAAAATGAAGCCATTGAAATATTTGCACACTGCACCTTTAATAATACAGAGCATGGAGACCTTCTAATATAAAAAAAACAAAACAAAAAACTTTGTAGTTTCCAGTGTCTAAGATGTATTAGTGTTATTTTGCAGTCAACAACAGGTGTTGACGAACATCAACAGACAAAACAGTGCATTGATGCTGGGAACACAGTCTCCTTTAAATATTGAACTGCCTCAGCTGAGGCCTGTAGCAAAGAGACAGACCCCAGGCTCTGAGCCACAGGCAACATCCCAGTCATTGATAAACAGTGAAATCATTATTCATCCTTTCCTGTGTGACAAACTGCTCCTCTATCACCAACAATGCTCAGATATTGTACGTATCGCCCGGTGGTTTGTTGTGTCGTCTGTTATGTTGTATTTAATAATTAATCACATTTTCATTTTTTTATAATGAGATTAGAAAATGCGGAGCAGAAGCGCTACCGAGAAAAATGGAAATGAGCTCTTTAAAATGTCATAAAACGTCATTTCTGTTTTCATATCGGTGGATTATTTAAAGAAAGCAACATGGTAAACATGCTAAAGCCTTAATTAACCCACAGTGGGAAACATGCAGTTATATTCTGTACATGCTATTGCTTAGTCTTCATAGCTGTTTATCTGTTTATTTCAATATGTAAACCACTTATCGAAAACACTGTGGCGCGTAAAATGCACTGAACCAGGGAACGGATGCATGAATCTACTCAGTGATGCGTGGCTTTAAATAAAATACACATTGTGTAGGATTAAGTGATATCTAGTGGTCATGTTCCATCTGAATACCTTTTATCCCACCTTTGCCCTTTGACCTTTCCTAAAGATTTAATATCAAATTCTTTTTTTTTTCTGTACAGAGAATCTACCTCTAATATGAAGGCTCAATTGGGTGATGAAGTGATAAGGTCATTGAGGTGATTGAAATAATTTAGAATTTGACTAAAATACTATGCAATGGTCCTTTAAAACATGTATCTTATTGAATCAAGAAGTGCATGGATTCTGGACATGTAATTGCCCCCATTAAGTGCCACCCTTATGGTCCCTGATTAAAAAAGTGCTATAGATCAATGATTCTCAACTGGTGGGTTGCGACCTGAAAGTGGGTCGCACACACATAAAACTGCTGTCCATTCACACTCCTCAACAGTAGGTGGCGAATTGCTGGTCGTTTTTTGTTGTTGGCATACTGATATTTTGTGCTTTCTCAGGTTCAACCTGCACTTGCATGAAATAATTCAATCATTTCATTACATTTTTCTCGATTGGAGTCGTAGCCTGTTACTAAGGGACGAATCATAATGATAATAAACTTTATTTGCACATTTCATACAAACATTGCAGCTCAAAGTGCTTTACAATAAAAGAAGGAACATAAGAGCATTGAAGAAGGAACATAGGAACATTTAGAAACGTGACAGAAGTGAAAGAGATAAAACAACATTAAAGAAGAATAACATTTTTAAGCTTAGTCTAAGTTTAAACCTGCTCTGTTGGAGATCTGGGCCAGAGTTTCATAAACAGGGTTGGGTGTTCTCTTGTGTTCTCTTGATGAAGGTGGGCCCTGAAGCCAGTCCAGCAGGGAACCACTGCTGCTGAGAGGGTCAGAGCCACTGTGTGGCGCTACAACAATGTATGTTTGGTATGTAGCAAATATGGCTGATCCAAGTCAACATTAAACTTCTGAGGACACACATGTATGTGTGAAAGCAATGATGCGTGTGTGTGAGTGTGTGAGTGTGTGTGTGGCCTTGCAGGCATTAGTCTTGTGTACACACCTCTGATTGAATTTTGGATTTGTTTTGCGTGGTGTGGAATCTTTATTCCTCTCAGAAGGACAACACACCGAAAGAGAGAGAGAGAGAGAGAGAGAAAGAGAGGGAGTCTAAGACTGGGAGAGTAACAGCCGTCTCTAATGAGATGGAGTCGGTGAGGCTTCAGAGTGCCACGAAGCAGGGGGGCCCGGCCCCAGAGACATGGAACATGTCGAGCAGCAGGGGGCCAAAACTAATTAGCTGACACTGGTGGCGGAATAAAAGGACCCCCCCCCTCTGTCGCCGACTGAGACACAAGCGCAAGCGAAGTTATCATAACATGAGTTTACCACTCAGACGAAAGGCCCCCTGTATGAAGTCTGCACACGGGCCCCCGGGACAAATGCTAATTGCCATTTAGGCTGACATTTACCAACATTGGTTGAAATCCCCGGTCAGGGACTCTACATGAGACAGTCGCAAATGGCAGCAATAGCAGCATGACTTGGGGGGGATGTGTGTGTGTGTGTGTGGGGGGGGGGGGCAGAGAGGTATTCGAGGGTAAATCAGTAGTGATGAGACATGACTATAATCATTAGAAGCATTTGATCTCTGAGTGACTCTG